>OVAF01001408.1:1567-15711 GCA_900406245.1 Odontarrhena argentea | reverse complement strand
TTTTTTTTTTTTTTGTTGGAATTATAATTTAAAACAATAGGTCGGTCCATATATCCCAAAAATTCGCAACATCTACATCATTTCCTTTTATTTGTATGTATCTTTTTCGTGAATCAAGATTAATATCTTAAACTTACATTTTGATATGTGATAATAAAATTCAATAGTGTTTTACTTTAAACATAATTTGGTAATTATCTTTTTGTTTCTTTCAATAATTTCGGGGTTTGTACCCAAATGTGTACATTCTCTCATGACAAAAATCGAAACATGTAATATGGTTCATTAACAAGTGACATCCGGATCAATGATCTCTAGATTTTACCAGAGACATTCTATCTGTCGAGTTCATGATTTTTGTTTACTTCAGTAAATTTTTAATTAATAACCGATATAAACCATGACTATTTATGTTACATTGTATATGGTACTAGTAAAGTCTTTGAGTGAATTACAATTCGTTAGCAAAATGAGTTTACGGTACATACCTTTCAACATGTAGTATTCTGATTTGTATCACCTGAAATAAAATAAAGCAAAAGAGGGATATTTAGTACTAGTTGATAACCGGGTGTTGTAACTGAGTGCATAGAATCACAAGAACATTCTTTTATGCCAACATAAAAGAGGTTACGAGAAAATTGATTTTTTTTTTTTTTATCAACAACAATAATATTGCATTAAGCTGGGCTCGAACCCAGAGGGTGTCACAGTGACGGCACTAGCACAAACCACTAGGCTACATGTCACAGTGACGGCACGAGAAAATTGATTTAATTAGTTGAAATTGTTATTGGAAAGGCCAGCATGAAAACGGCAAAATAAATTCAACATGTATCAATAGCTACCAATTACCACATTAACAACCCAAAAATATAATTATGTATAGAGATAATAGTATGTGAACTAGATGCATAAAAGGAAATACCGACGAGGATGGGTCAATATCCGTCAGTGAGTAAAGAAACAAGGAAAGATATTATTAGAGAGCAAACGAACAAAACATTACAGAGATTGTTAGATAAATAGATCATGAGAAAAACGAAAACATGGTTGGTCCCTTTTTAGGATCACATCAATCTTGACCACAATCCTTACAATAAAGGCAATGGTCGACACCCAAATTTTGAGCCAGAAACTTTGGCTACACATGTCTACACATGATATTATATATTTCATAGGATATTATAAAGATAAGGTGCATGCCATTTCAACTTTTTTACCAGTTCTCTATTTTTAATAATGAACAGATAAAGCAAAACTACAAGTCAACGGGATAACAAAACAGGATAACTCATACCTTTTTTTTTACTATTATCCAATTGGATTTTTATTCTCTAAATGCAGACTGATGACCAAAAAAAAAATTAAAAAAAAAAAACTCTAAATGCAGATCACAAATTTCTAGTTTTTTTTCTTCTTTTTTTTGGGTCCGATAATTAATCTGTTTTTGACTGACAACAAAAAGAAAGCTACCTTCAGTTTTACACCACGTCATTTTTGTTTTTTTAGACTAGTGGGAAACGTATATACCACTTTAAACTCAGCTTTAGGTAACTTTGAACTCAGTCATGTTGAAAATGACATCAAAGGTTAAAGATTCTATTTCATATTGACCACTACATTCTAACCATATATCTATATGCTATTAAAAGTTTTTTTTCACTCCATGCTTGCTATAGGTAATTGGCATCAAAACCCTTCTTATATTAGAAAAGAAAATGGACAAAGACAAAAAAACACCGTTTGCTATAGTGTTTTTTTCAAAGTTAATATTATCTACCAATAGTATTTTTCTCCAAACATATATTCTACTATCAGATAAAGAGCCAAATAGCAAAGTACAATACAAGTGACTAAATATACCTTTGTTTTGGGGAATATATGGTCCCTGTTACCAAACAACACTACTGTAACTCACTGTTCTTCTGTTTACGGTTTTATTCCATATTTTTAGACTTTATTATCTAAAGTTCACATAATATATTCCATATCCATATTGACAAAATAAAATTTTTATCCATTTATTTGACAATAAAATCTATATCTATTTTCATGTAATAAACACATAGAAATAATGAGTTTGGTAATGTTTATTAGATTCGGAGATGAAAGTGTTCACAAATTGGAACATTTCTTTCTAATTAAATAATTTTTTCGGTATGTTCATATTCTGTCCCATATATTATTTAACCTAAAAATCATAAAAATGTTTACTTAAATCTAGACTTAAAGGTCAGATTAAACCTACATCCCAATTTTTCCAAACGAAAATACTATTTAAAACTGAAGGGAAAGGAAAAAAGAAAAAGAAGAAGATGAAATTAATATGAAATGAGATGAGATCAAAGTACGTACCTGTGAGAAGAAGACGAAATAGAAAGAGTGATGGGCAATGAATGCTTGTTTTGGGAGTTTTGCTTTGAAGTGTGAATGTGAGCTTCTTTGTTTTTTTGGGGAAGGTCTAAACAAACTCTTTCTTCCTCTAACCTTTTGCTTCGACATTTATATTCGCTTTCATGTATATATAATTTTCAATTAAGGTATTGTATATTATTGTGTTCGGTTCTACAGTTTCTTGCCACGTGTTCTTCTTGTACCAAGTTCTTTTTTTTTTTTGGTAACCAAGTTCTTGCACCAAGTTCTTTTTCTACAAATATGTGATTGGCATCAATGAACTTTCTCGACTACTACATTTCCGAATTTAATAATTCCTTCCTAGTCTCATATACGATCATATACCTATAGTCCCCTCCTGCCCCTTTATACAAGATCTTTATAATCTTATTGCATAGTTTGTGGCTCTAGAATTTGTTTTACCTTGACCCAAAAAAAAAAAAGTTTATTTTAATTTCTTTAGCCATTTGTGGCTCAAAATATTTCTAAACTGGGGTGGGGTGGGGGGACCTTTTAATGTGTGTGTGTTTGAGCTTTTGAGCACATCAAATTAAAATATCGAAAACGATATAGGATGGAAATTATTAGGAATGTTATCTTCTTCTTTTTCTTTTCATTTTGTAGGATTAATAATTTATTTTTAAAAAAAATTTCTTTCAAATGTAACAATAGTAAAATATATTTTCGGGTCTTTCGGCGTGTTCAGATTCTTTTTTAGTAGGATAACAACAATATTCTCGTGCATTTTGTGATATATTTGAAATGTGCAAAATGAAAAAGATTTTGATAATATAGACTGTTCACCTTATTATATCATCAAATTACATAAAGCGAAAAAATAACCGAGTCTGAGATTTGCCTAATAAGAGAACCAATCCATTTGATATGATCCTATAGTTATATTGCTTTTTCGTATTTTAACAATCTAAAATGTTTCATTGACGATATTAGAAAGAATATGAGGTTTTCTTCAAATTCCGGATGATATTATAGACACGAAGATGTGAATATGGTTTGTCATGGGATCGAAAAATGCAATGAAGTATATCTTTGCATTATATATCGAACCGGAAACACTTCCTTGAACTATGTTTGCGTGATCTTTTCACAAAAAAAACATAAATTATGATGTTTATAAAAAAGATAAATTTTTTGAATATTTCACACATATTAAGAAAACAATAAATATTACGCAATTTTTCAGCATTACACATTTTACAATAAATCTAAACCAATACTTATGTTTAAAACTTAATTATTATGTCTGAAAATTATCAATTCTACATTAAAAACAGAGAATAATCATTTTTTTAGAACATAATTTTTTCGTAGAAAATTCATTTTTATGAAACAGAGAGAGTAATAAAGATGACAATCTCCCCGAAAGATTGACATGCATTCTCTATTGATCTAGAAAAAATCTCGAAACTCTAGGATATTCCTTTTCTTTTACATATTTCACACAATCTAAATTCACTTCATATAATTTGAAGAAGCGTGCTAGACATTTAGATTATGTTTTCTATCATCTAAATATTTTTTACCTCCTTTGATTTATTAAACTGTTTTAATCTATTCCTCACTGATGAAAAAGAAAATATAGGTGCATCGACATCGTCGTGGTAGAACTGCAGAAGAAGTCAAAAGTTGATTTCCCATTGAGAACTAGACATATCAAACAAAACCAAAAAAGTACAAGGTCAATTTGTAGTAATTGCCAAAAGAAAAATTAATGGAGGACGTTTACTTTTTGTTTTGTTAAATAGTTGAGAACGATAGTTATGCAATATACGATTAAAAATAATATTTAGTGTTATTTCAACACAAAATTTAGTGCCACCGCTGGGATGCCTTCTCTTTTTTCCGATCATTAGCACATGTCATTTAGAAGTTAAACCCCGAAACGGAAGAGCAAATTTGTCGTATTTACAGTACGTGTCATATACATAAGAAGCTTGATTAGTTTAATGACCGGGTAGAAGAGAAGAATCATATAGCAAATGGTGTCTAACTTCATACTCCATTTTAATTTCTTTAACTTATCTCTACATGCAGCGATAATTACGCCCTCATTATTATTACTGACACCTATCAACCATGATGAAATTCTTATTAAATTAGTGATGCATTTTCTATAATTACACTTAGTATTTTGGTAGTTTCTCTTTAGTAGGAGACTGAGACTAAATGCGATTACTTCCATCGTCCAAAATGTATAAGGATTGCAAATACTACAACTTGAGTTTAGACATGAATATGTGAAATATCAGTTTATATTCTAATATAGTCAGAGTCGGTTCTGAGTTTAGAAAGTCATAAACTAAAAAGAGAGGTCGGTTCTATACCATTTAAATAAAATATATTTTGAAAAATTTGATCGAATTTTTTTTTTAAAATAATAGATCGTATACTTGGTTTGTTTGGTCTCGGAACGATTACTGACCATAATTTATATATGTTTAGATTTTATAACCACTAATCTCAATCTATGTCAATCTACGAAATGATTAAACTGTATAGTACTATGAGAGACTAATTATTATATTCTGAATTTCTGATGCTAATCAGTGAGCACTAAAATATTGGTTTAAGTAGTACTCTTCGACGAATTTTTTTTAGGCGATCGAGTGAGATTGACAATGACTCAGTGATTAATCAAACATGCAGTGTATAGTTAATTATATAATTTCGGATATGTGGCAAAGCGATGATTAATCATAATCGATCGGTGAGTTTTTATTTTTAATTTTATTGTTTTTCTGTGATCATCATTCACAATTATGTAAATCAATTAGAGTTATTATTTTGCGTGCTGTTGGGTTGTTGTCAGGCTAGAACTTGATGATCATCATAAACAAAGTATCATCTCCATCTTTATAATAATTTACGATTAGAAAACTGAGATTATGCAGTTTGTCTAATCGCTGTCTAGTGTTTATTTGTTTCACTATACTCCAAATATATTTATATATATGAACAAAACTTCTCTTTCATTTATTTTTAAACAGCATTAATGCGAATATGATTTTTTCTTTTTATTGGCCGACGTACATAATTTGTAACTTGTAAGCCATGTAGTTGTTTGTTCACTCGGTATAAGTTTATGTTAATAAAGTTTTTACTAATCCCACGAGGCCTTGCATCCGGTTATGTGTTATTCCAACTTAATGGCACGGCTAGGTGGCCAATGCGAATCGAACCCAGGTGGCGGAGATCCCAGCTGGGACTCCTTTACCACCTGGACCAACGCAGATTGGTTATGTTAATAAAGTTTTACCATTAGATATTTGTTAAACCAAGAATTTTATCCATACGGTAAAGTTTGAATACATAAAAAAAAATGTTTAGTTATTACGACAGTTTTTAGTTTCTACCAGGGGCGGACGCAGGTAAGGTGTTCATGCGGCATGTACCCCATACTAAATTTATAAAATTTTCTTTGTAAGCTTAGGTAAATACAATGCTTCAGCTGTTCAACATAATTGGTTGAGAGGAATGATAATTATTACACCCCACACATATTTAACTTATTCTAGAACTGTTGTTTTGTTTTTTCACTCTCTTTTCTGACAGTGTACCTTAATGTTCATATTTTAAACTTCTGGCTAGCTGCTTTTTCCATTTATATTTTTGAAAATGTTATTATCATTTATTTACTTTATTAGATTAATAATATTTTCTTTTAATTAAATAGTCATTTAAAAACACCGATTTGTATAAATATACCGTATTGACGAAAAATTATATACCGTATTTATTATATATAACAAAATCTTTAAATTTTTAAATAAAAATTATTGTGCCCCATATAAAATTTTGTTTTGGATCCGCCACTGGTTTCTACACCGACTTTTTTCTCTCTTTATTTTGAACAAACAGTTTTCTAATTTTTTTTTTTTTTTTTTCAACAATGCTAACCTTATTTTACCGATTGCTTCACATATGTTTCAATCACTCATAAAAAGAAAAATCAGTTGAATTATTAAACTAGTTAAAGACAAAAACTCTTATAATAATTAAAATAAAATGATATAAAATATGAAGTTTATGTCAAATTCAGATATATATCGTGCTGAACAGTTTCTAATATATTAAAAAATTAGAAAATAGTAGCGCTCTAATGGAGTAAATCTGGTTGGTCGACATTAGAAAAGTAATGTCAAATCTGGTTGCGCTAATCAAGCATTGTTTATTAAGTCTATGTTAATTTCATGCTACGTAAGGCCAATGAGAGTTTTGTATAAACTTTATGGATTAGGAACATTTTTTTTGTGATTTATATGATACAAAAAAAAATATCCAAAGACGTTATGCGGTTATGCGTTTAATTGAATGGCCGACCGCATTATTAACAATACACTCAGTTTAATAAATGCGAGGGTCCATTTAAAAGACGGGTCCATTATTATTTGACACATAACCACACCATTTATTAGGTCCATTATCACTATTGGGCCTATCATTATCTGATTATTATCAATTTAAGAAGAATGGGTTTCATTGCTCCCTTTAAAACTTCATATCCAATTTGATAAGGTTTGTTAAAAGGAGGGGAATTTTAATAAAATTAAGGAGAAAAATGAAGAGATAAAAAGAACCGTTTGAAGAAAAATCTCAGCGAAGGCGGATAAGAGAAAAAAGAAGATGCAAACGCTTCTCACTCACCCATCTAAATCTCTCTTTACTTCTTCTTCTTCTTCGTCGATTGAAGCCAGAGACTGTATCTACTTTAGAGCAGCGGAGAAAGTGTCGCAGTTGCAATTTCATAGAACCCTAAGCCCTTTTCCGTTTCGTAGTTTCGTTGTGTGTCGTGATTTTGCTGTTCGTGGAGGTTATGGGATCAGGTTTTGCTCACGAGATGATGTTTCCGATGCTCATAGTGGAGGATTTTTGGCGGAGGAGGAGCTTGAGCTATTGAATAAGCCTAATCCTGTACCGAAAGAGGCCAATTCCGAGAAGGATGGTGGAAAAGCAGACGAGGATGAGATTCTGGAGCCGTTTTTGAAATTCTTTAAACCGGAAGGAGGAGAAGAAGGCGAAGCGGAAGTTTCGGAGGAGAGTAATAGAGTGAGTGTGGAGTATTACGACCCTAAACCAGGTGAATTTGTGGTTGGTGTTGTGGTTTCGGGTAATGAGAACAAGCTCGATGTGAATATCGGTGCGGATTTGTTGGGAACTATGTTGACCAAGGAGATTCTTCCTTTGTATGATAAAGAATTGGATCATTTGCTGTGTGATTTGAAGTATGATGCTGAAGAGTTCTTGGTTAATGGCAAAATGGGGATTGTTAAGGATAGAGATGAAGATGGTGTTGGGATTGCGGAATTCGCACAGCAAGGTAGGCCGGTGGTGGAGATTGGGACTGTGGTTTTTGCGGAGGTTTTAGGGAGGACGTTGAGTGGAAGGCCTTTGCTGTCTTGTAGACGTTACTTTCGGAGAATCGCTTGGCACCGTGTGAGGCAGGTTCTTTTCTGGTTCCTTGATTATTCATTGTCTAGAAATAAAGCTGTTCTTGGTTGATGTATCAATAAGCATGTAATGAAGAGTGCATTTTCGTGTGGCAGATCAAACAACTTAATCAGCCTATTGAAGTTAAGATAACAGAGTGGAATACAGGAGGGCTTCTCACCAGAATTGAGGTATCTGTATTTTCGTGGTTTTGGGGCTTCTTGTGTTGCTTAGACTCCATAGTCCATACCTTTAGTCGGTACTGCATGGATTTTTGTTGGTTTAATTTCAGGGTTTGAGAGCTTTTATCCCAAAGCAGGAACTGGTGAAGAGAGTTAACACTTTTACCGAGTTGAAGGAAAACGTAAAGCAAGAGTTTCTTCTTCCACTGTAACCATTTAGTAATTTGCTGAATCGCAGTATGCTTTTTGGCTTAATCGTTCTGCATCCGCTCAGTGGTTCTTTATGTGTTATAGGTAGGTCGTAGACTTGTTGTGCAGATTACTCGATTGAACGAAGAAAAAAACGACTTGATACTGAGTGAAAAAATAGCTTGGGTTGGTATCCCATTTTGTGTTGTCTTGTAGTAGTAATCAACAATGAGGCTAATGACATATCCACATAATGTCACAGGAGAAGCTGTACCTTCGAGAAGGAACACTCTTAGAAGGTACAGTTGCCAAAATCCTACCATATGGAGCTCAAATCAAACTCGGGGATAGTAGTAGAAGGTTTGTTTCAGTCTACTGCTTCCGTATCTATGTTGTTCTTCTCAGTGACTCGTCGTTATTGAGTTCATCTCGTTTGCCAATAAATGTTTCTGCAGTGGACTGCTACACATTTCAAACATAACTCGCAGAAGAATTGGATCGGTAAGTGATGTGCTTCAGGTGGACGAAAAGCTAAAGGTCCTGGTTGTGAAGTCTCTATATCCAGACAAGATCTCTCTCAGGTAAAAAATCTATAAACGGAAACGCAAATTCCAAAACTCACTACCAGTCTACTAGCTCAGTAGTTGGCAACAACTAAAACTCTTCTTCTCTTATTCAGCATTGTAGACCTTGAAAGTGAGCCGGGTTTGTTCATCTCAAACAGAGAGGTATAACTTGCAGATTCTATTGACAATGTTATCTACCATTACGAAAACACCATCCATGTCCTTACTCTAAAAGTATACTCTTGATTTTGTCAATGCAGAAAGTGTTTGAGGAAGCGGAAGAGATGGCAAAGAAGTATAGAGAAAAGATGCCTTCGGTAGCTACAACCCCGATTTCTAATAACTCTCCGATCACAAGCAGTTTCCCTCAGGGCAAGGATGAAGAAATCTATGCTAACTGGGATTGGTTCATGTTTGAGAGTCAGTGACAACTTCACAATTTCTGCTTAACAAAATGTTGTACAATAACTTGCTGTATTTGAAATTTTGGGATTATATGTTATTATTGAGTTAATCATCAAAGTTGTTTCTCCTGAAAATTCTTGTTCCTTTACAGAAGAAGATGAGTATCAATGTAAAGATCAAAAGACATGACGAATCTCACTGAAGTAGAACAACATAGGGGTAAAGGCAATACAAGGTTTACTCAAGTTTCTCAATTTCACCTAAAATCTGTAACTTTATTGAAGCACCCACAGATGATAATCAGCTAAAACAATGGCGAGGAAATTTTCAGCTAACCTTTTAATTCTCGCAGAATCAACATCATCATCAATTTGATCACTCGTCCAGCTGCTGAAGCTCAGCTTTTAGCTGTTCGATCTTCATCCCCATGGATCGCTGCAGAGAAGATTTCTCTTTCTCTGTTACCTTCCCGAGCAAACCATTGAACATCTCCAGAACTTCCGTTACGGCGGTTCTTGCGCACTCCGCTTCCTCGTTGAAGTAAACCGTCTCCTTTGCATCCATTGCCATTTCGATCTCCTCACGAGCCTCGGCGAACTTGAGATTGATCTCGTCCACTACCTTGTTTATATCTGGTGGTGAGCCGCTGCCGCTAGAGTCGGCGCTGAATCTTCTTTGGTTCTCATGGAAAAACGTGGATGAAGCGTTTGGGATCTGTAATACTTGCGAAAATGTTGAATAGGGAGACGGCGATGGAGATCCGATACGACCTGAGACATCGCATAGCGAGCATATCGGAGTCGGAGAAGATGTAATACTTCGATTCTGAGCGATTCGGAGAGGCTTTCTAGAGAATAAGTTGCGGAGAGCAAAGGCTGAATGAAGACGCATGGTTTCGCTGATAAGAAACCGCAGGGAGATTCTCAAGGTCGGCGGCGCAAATATGTGGGGAAAAATTGATAAATTGTTCAAAAGTTCAGGTTGCGTACAAGAGGAAGATATTTTGGGTCTAATGGGCCTTTCAGTTAAGCCCATCACGAGGTCCACGAAAAACCACGCTACGTCATTGGTCGGAGGACAAAGGTCAAAAGGTCAAAGACAGATCAAGGTCAAACTATCAACTAAACCACATTGCACCTGAACCAGAGCTAAATGCTTCTTACTGAACCCTCCCATGACTAACTACTCCATTTCCATTGACTTTTAAACAAATCAAACGTCTACATAAGAGCTCAATGGCATCGACCCACAACAACAACAAGTCTTGCCTTCAGAGCACATCAATGGCTCGCAGCATTCCACCATCTCAAACTAAAAATCGTACAGTTTTTAAACTCGGTTTAGCCGCAGCAAGCCTTCTTTTGGTTAGACTTTCAGGGTTCGCTTCTCATTCAAAGAGGAAGCTTCGTCGCTTGACTGCCTGTTATGGCTCTGGAGATCATGAACCTGTTATATATCTCCAAAATGATATGACCATGATGATGATGAACAATGGTAGTGTTTATGAGCCATTCAAGGACGAGCCGAGCATGCTGCTGAGTGGAGAACAGAGACGAGGTCCGCTGTGGCAGAAGAACATTCTCATGGGAGGAAAATGCCAGCTTCCAGATTTCTCTGGTGTTATCTTGTATGATGCTGGTGGACATGTTGTTCCTCCGGGCAAGAACTCTCTTCCCTTGCTCACCTGGAAGTAAGAAAAGATCCCTGAGAAAGGCAACGCCTAAGTTACAATCCAGCTTTCTGTATCATTGTAAGAGGTTTGAAATCTTTTGTTTGTTTGTATCTTTTTCTTGGTGTAGAATGTATGCTTTTCTGTAACTAAAAGCTTTATTGAAATACGTATTTGTAAGCTTCTCAAGATATCCATAGATAACATATACACAGCTACATGCATTAGCTTTTGTATCAGAATCATTGAAATATCGTATTATAACTTTGGTGTTACTGTTTTTGAACAATAATTACGGGCAAGTCATAAAATATCTCTCATGATTGCCCAGTAATTCTTTTAGCTGAACTGGCTTCAGTTCATGTAATACTGTCACATGTAACATTCAGGCTTCAATACGCCAATGTAAGGCAGGTTGCGGTATTGCTCTGCAAAGTCCATGCCATAGCCGACGACAAATTCATCTGGACACTGCATATATTAAGAAGGCACAACACATGTTCAATTCAATGCCATGGAATATATATTGTTAAGTCAGGCTAATTCCTGCCAAAATAAAGACTTCTGTTTACTATGGTTCGGACAAGCCTATGCATAATATTTCAACTGAACAAAAAAGATGGAAAAATACCATATGCTATATAATCTCTGACTATTGCCTATAAGAAGATATATATAAAAAAAAATTGAATATCCAGACTATAAATAGCTGGATAATCTGATTATGGCTTAAGCACTGATGGTTTTAGCAGTTTCAATTATCTCAACGATTGCTGAAGCATATGAAATTCCCAAGTCCTTAGAGAGATACACAGACTTGAAAAGAGAGAGTGAAGAGGTAGCTTACTTCAAAACCACTGTAGAACTTCCCGTTTCCAACCAGCTTAAAATGAACCTTTCTTCTCGTTGGTTTGTCAAGTAGTGTGCAGACTGAAACCGAAGATGCCTTTTTCCGTTTCAGGTGCTCGATAAGGCAGTTCAGTGTATTGCCGGTATCCACAATGTCCTCGACCTTTGGAAAAAAAAACAAATAGCTAGTTAACTAAAGAACTAGTGAATTTTTCAATTNTAAGGCAGTTCAGTGTATTGCCGGTATCCACAATGTCCTCGACCTTTGGAAAAAAAAAAAACAAATAGCTAGTTAACTAAAGAACTAGTGAATTTTTCAATTCTTGTATAAAATGATCAACAAAACATCACCATATACAAAAAAATCGGGTGTTCTGCAGTCTAATTATAGTTCGTGTATCGCTATGTTCTATAAACGTTACAACTCCATATAAGGACTTAGTTTTTAGTAACCACCACATCACAATTTTAAAATGTATAGACTCAAATGTCTCAAGAAATCCATATGAATCGAAACTAAAGTGCTAAAAAGTAATGGTATCAGAACATGTATTAGTCAAATCCAGATCCATCACGCATACACACTATAAAGAAATCACATGCATCAAACGGATATTACCAAGATAACGTGCTTGTTCGTGATGTCCAACTTCAGGTCAAACGAAATTTTAGGAGCTCCACTAGAGACTGTACCACATCCATACGAATCAGCTCTTATGAAATCAATAGAGATGGGCAAATCGATTCGCCTTACGAGATCAGCCAAGAAGAGGCAAGCTCCGGTGGCTACGCCGACGAAAACAGGTGGCTCTGATTCACCGGAGAAATCAGAAGTAATCTCGGATCCTATTTGACCCACCCGCTCCGCGATTACTTCGACGCTGAAAAGTACCTTCTCTATGTGCTTCTCTAGTGACATCATCGTCTCCTACCTTCCACCACCAGCTACAGTATTTGGGTTTTTAGCGTCTAATGCTAAAATCGCGACTGTTGAAAACGCGGGAGCTTAACCAGAGCTAAACCGAAACTACCTAATTTACACAATCTGCTAGTAAACCAAACCCGGTACAAAATTCATCTGTCAACTCCAAAAGAATTTGTATTTTAGTAAATTGGCGCTAGAACGAAATTGAAAATTGATTTAGGAACAAAATCGAAATCCCTAGAGAGAGCAGACGAAGGCGAAGAAGAAGGAAATGACGAATATTCTCTTTCTCGCTCTGCAATGTTTCGAGTGCTCGACGATGCAGGTCAAGATCTCTCTCGATTTTGCTCATTTCTATGTCGATGTGCGTTTCTCGAGTTGTGATATCTTTAGGGGTTGCAGGTGAAGCAGAAGAAGAAAAGTAGCAACAAATGGGTTTGTGTGATCTGCAACCAGAAGCAATCGGTGACGAAGGTGTTTGCTCAGGGTTATAAGGCTAAGGAGCTTCGTTTCTTTGTTCAGTCCTTTAATATGTCTCGCAAAGTTGCCGATGAGAAGAAACAGGGATTTGCAGATGTGGTTTCGGATGTTGATTTTGAAGAAGAAATTAATGAGGAGGTTTCAGTTGTTCGCGGTAAGAAGCGATCTGATTGGAGTGAGTATCTCGATTCCGTTTTACCTAATGATCGCAGAAGACCAATTGCAGAAGAAGACGGTGAGTCTAGAATCGATCAGGTTACTTGAGATTATAGTGATTAGGAGTGTTATTTTTCATTGTCAGAGACCAATACTCGTTTTTAAATATTCTGTTTCAGATGTGAAGATTGTGACTGAGATGCCAAATGATATGTTTNACAAATATTCAAATGCTGGTGGAACATCATCGCTTACTGGAGGCGGCGGAAAGAAAGACGGAAGTGAGCTCTTCAAGCCTTCCTTCTCCAGGGGCAGCATTAACAAGCCAGAATTTCGTTCAGGTATGAGAGGAATCCTCTATTCGCGCTTATATCGGATTTCTGAATTGATTTTGTATATGTCGAAGTACGTCTCTAGACCAGAAAGTTGTAGAATCTTAGTTCGAGTAAAGCTGAGAAATGTGTTGTTAATTGACGTGAACAGACACTGATCTGTTTAGAGCCAAAGGCTTTAAATGTCGTTTATTGATATGTACATGATATGGTTGAAGGCCTAACTGGTTGGTTGTTAAGATGATGTTTTTGTTTGTTTGTGTGATAACTTATGTATTTTGAATGATCAGATGGAGGAATGACGAGGAAGAAGGATACAGAACAGAGAAAAGTAGAGTCAGAAAAGGTTACTAAGCCAGCGTCAAAGTGGGGTGTTTATTTGATCGATGACGAAGGAGGAAACCGAGCACTGCCACGAGCCGTTCAGAGAGATGTTGCAAAGGATGATGTCGGAGAATGGGACAGAGCCATTATGGAGATAAATTCAGAATATCAGATAGTAGATGACGAGGTGCATCCAGATTTCATGTGATCAAATATAGTGTT
>OVAF01001407.1:679-22486 GCA_900406245.1 Odontarrhena argentea | reverse complement strand
TTGAACACTATTCTACATTTCATAATCCAATATTACCCTTGTTATTTTATATTAAATGTATAAGTAAATACAGATATTTTTGTTGAATAAAAAATGATAAATGAGTGGATATGGTGAGATGAGTGGATCGGGGATGGTGTGTTGGTGTTGATGTGGTTGTGTGGTGCGGAGCGGCGTGGAGATGAGTGGGTGATGGTGGTGTATTGGTGATCATGTGGTGGTGGTGTGGAGGTGGTGATTATGGTTATGTGATGGTGGTGGTTGTGCGATACGACGGTGGAGATGAGTGGATTGTGGTAGTGGTGATGGTGATGATGGTGTGGTGTGGTACGGTGATGGAGACGAGTGATCGACGGTAGTGTATTGGTGAACACGTGGTGGTTGTGGTGATGTTGTGGTAATCGGAAATGTATGGTGGTGGTGGTGTTGTAGCGGCGGTGGTAGTGGTGTTGTAGCGGCGGTGGTAGTGAGGTTGTAATGGTGGTGCGGTGGTGGTTGTGACGGTGGTGAGGTGGTGGTGTTATGACGGTCGTATCTTGCCGGAGCTCGCCGGGGCTTGTCGGAGCTCACAAGAAGTAACCAGAGTTTACCGGAATCTCGCCGGAGCTCGCCTAAACTTGACCAAAAATATTCTTCATTGAGTTTAAATCAAAGATCATGATGAGATCTTTTGTT
This sequence comes from Odontarrhena argentea, assembly GCA_900406245.1. Classification (NCBI taxonomy): domain Eukaryota; kingdom Viridiplantae; phylum Streptophyta; class Magnoliopsida; order Brassicales; family Brassicaceae; genus Odontarrhena; species Odontarrhena argentea. Next base: position 21,811 of record OVAF01001407.1, on the reverse strand, counting down.
TTTTTAAAACAAAAATTAGATTGTATCTTAACTTTTGAAGATAATCACTCAATTGATAAAAATAGAAGAAAAATAACAATATGGAGAGAGAGAATGATATTGATCTGCTTTGTGATTGTGATTGTACATATACATCGGTTGAAGGGTAATTATGTATATCGATCAGTTTTGTTACTGTAGTTATAGTTATTCTCCCAATTTTACATTTAGTTTAACTATTCTTCAAATAAAAACCTCTAAATGTATTTTTCACCTTATTAACTCTTATGTATATCAATCAGTTTTGTTACTGTAGCCTATAGCTATTCTCCCAATTTTACGTTTACTTTAGCTATTCTTCAAACAAAAACCACTAAATGTATTTTTCACCTTATTAACTCAAAATTTAATTCTTTTTATGTAATTATTATGGATAAGTGTTCGTGACCAAAAAGGAAAAAAAAAAAAGACAAGTGTTAGTCATAGATAACACATGTTAAACGAGTACAAATATGTATTAAGAATCATAGTTTAACATTTGTCATTATACATGTTTAAAATGCCATGAAGCAAGTGGTATTGCATAACACTTGTGTAACCATTTATCACCTTAAGCTTAACCATGATGGATGGTTAAGATTGGATTTCAAGATATTAGGTCCTCTCCCCATCTATAAATACATGTCTTTAGCCCATCATTCTAGCATCAAAAATTAAGTTCACAAAATATAAAAGTAAGATAGGTTTATAGGCAAGGGGAGAGAAACCTAATCTCCAGACTTAAGTTCAATGTATCATCCTCTCCAAAGTCAGCGAGGAGTATATACAAACAAACAACCACCATTTATGAAGGAGGCTCCCACCATTTACATAGGAGAATCCGATTATTCCACCACCGCAATGAATGGAGGTATTCCGATAATCCTCATTATGAATTATTGTGATATTATATAATTAATTTAATCACTTACAGATATTAGGAATCGTGTAAACTATAGGTGTGTGCATATAAATAATCATAAATTAGTCTTACATATTAAGTTTGTTTATAATAGTGGCATAAAACTGTTTTTAGTAAGAAGAATATATTAAGCTTTAGTGGATCACAAATTAAAGAATTTTGTAAATTTGTATGGGGCAAGTGCCACCACATATTGGTTCATGTAGATTTTGTCACTCTCACGACGTGGATCTAGTGGGATGGATCGACCCATATGACATTTAATTTAAGTTAGAAAAGTCTAGATTATAACTTGTTTGTTTTGTTAAGATTTAAGAATGAATCTAATTAAATTCCTTTCATACAACAAGATGCAACACAAGAATAACATTAATAGGTTTTATTGCTCGATCCAGTGAATCTTTTATAAATCTTATTATGGGGTTATACCACAAAAAACAAAAATGGAACTTTTTAGGTATTGAGACTCTCAATGTTTGAAGCCCTAATATAAAACATTGTGTTGGACGATTTTGCTCTCCTTTTACACTAATTACAAGTTTACAACTTATCATGCAATGGATCAAGTTTGTCTACGGATTAGCCAGGGTTCCTAAGTGTGACACTTGAGATTAAAATTTTGACTAGTGAATGCCTAGTGAGATGCGATTTTAGAAGAAAATTATTTTGACGAAAATTACTCGCAATACGAATGGAAGTAGCATAAAACTCGTGGAGGTCTCACGACCAAATTGTGGAGAACAAAACCGAAGAAGGTGTAGTTTGATTTGATGAGCAAGGGAAACGGTGAGATACATGAATATCAATATATATACCTTAAATTTTTGCTCACGTGATATCGAGTTTTTCTACCTTTGTGGATAAGATGAACAATAGAGTATTTAATGTGTACATAGCTCATGTATGGGTTGTAGACTTGTAGTTACTAAATAATGGTTAGAAGCGAAGACATAAGGTGAGGAACAAAGGAACTAATTTAAGGCTGCAGATAAGCTTCCGACAAAATGCATAAATGAGATTACAAAAGTTTAGGTACTATCAAATCAAGGAGAAATTGACACAAATACCACCTTTTAAGTTACAATTTTCAAATATACCACTATTTTTCTTTCAAATGTACCACTTTTATGATTTAATGTTCGTTTAGGGTTTGAAGGTTTAGAGTTTGGAGTTGAAACTTTGTAGGATTAGGGTTTAGTGTTTAATAAATATTTGAGTTTAAGATTTAAGATTTTAGGGTTTATATTTTGGGGGTTTTAGGGTCAAAACCATTTTTAGGGTTTATGATTTTGGGGTTTAGGGTTTTAACCCTAAACCCTGGATCATAAACCCTAAAACCATAAAAAATATTAAAAAACATTTACAAATATTTAAAATTATAATTTTACTTCAAATAGGTATATTTTTAAAAATATATCATAAATGAGTGAAAATAGTGGTATATTGTGAAAAGTGGTTGTTGAGAAGTGGTATTTTAGCAAATCCCCCATTAAGGGTAATTTCGGGTTTACATCAATATATAAATCTGTCCTCGACCAAATAATCTGTCACTTAAAAATCTGTCGTCAAACAAAATATTATTATAGTATGGTGTATTTATTTGCTAAAAAATAAATATGTGGCAACTTAAGTCACAACGTAAAGGTTATTAATTATAGTATATTAAAGTTTCGGATGAGATCAGACTTCATGCCTACAAATCTGTCATCAAATCACTATAATTATAAAAATCTGTCGTCATCAAAGAGAAAAACAAAATTATGGTGCAAAATTAAATCGGTTATAGATCCATATCACTAGAACATAAATTTATTTCCTTACGTACTCTCTCGCTTCCACGACTATCTTTGGGGTAACATACAAATAATATTCTTACACATTCTTTAGCTAAATTTTCTATCCGCAAGGATGTTTTAATGTGGACAAACACTTCTTAATGGAAATTGGATAGAAAAGGTGATCAAGTTTTAATTTTAAGAGATCAAAAACTAATTCTAGAAAGCTAACTAAATCGTATGAAACAAATAAAAATATATTCGCGAAATAGGAAAATAAAGTTGGAAGATTACTTAAACAAGAAACTCAATACAGTAAAGTTGAAAAGGTTGAATTTCATCCTCCTAACAGTGGATTATCCCTATTGGATCTTCCACGAAATTCAACTCTTTCGTAATCAGAACGGAAAGGAAAATAATTTGTGTGAAAACAATAAAAAGGACAAAAGTATGGAGTCCTTGTTTGTATATTCTGAGACTTGCCATTGTTCATGTTGTATAAGCAGATTTGATTCTCGTCAGCCAGCGTTATGACGTCGTTACTTGAGAATCCTATGGGTTCGAGCCCGCCAGTTTTAAATTCTCCCACATTGATCCATGAATGCCCGAAACACCTCTCCAAAACCCATATTTCTTGATAATCCTTGGATCTTGCGCTGATAACTCCAAGCTTTCCTTCATAGCTTGCTAGTTTTACACTTCTACGGGTTGCTAGGTTTTCGGGAACGGGGATAATTGACCATGTTTCTGTTTTGAAGCAGAACCGAAACACATTGTTATTGCTCAGTAACCAATGCAAGAACCCGTAACAGGCAACCGGCTTTGAGCTTTTTGAGAGAAAGACATATTCATCTTCATCTGGTAGCTCCACATTGTCTAGTCTCTTCCACACAAGTGAATGTGAGTCGAAGACTTCACAAACGAGGGTGCACCTGAAGTTGTACTTGTTTATCTCCCTTGAAGGTAATTGTGAAAGCCTAAGGATTTTATATTGTAAAGGATCCGATCCAGTGACCATTAAACCAAGCGCGATTGTGAAGTACCTTGTCTTTGGTTTCGGTAGGATCGCATACTGTTTTGTCGTTGGTTTACAGACGATGTAAACCGGTCCTCTTCCTCTCACTGGACATTCATCAACACAAAGTACAATCCCATGACTTGCGTCACAAGCTTCCATCGTTATGCTTCCAGGTAGTAAGAAATCAAGCGAGACTTGGGCGGCCTCGTGATTACCGGAGACCTCCCCTTCCTCAAAAAAAGCGGAGCGGCATTTGCTTCTTACCCGGTACTGGAGGAAGTAACCAGAAACGTCTTTGGTTCTTTGGAGATTGGCATTGAGAAACGAAGAGCCGTAGGTTCTCTTGTTGCACTCTTTGTTTAGGACTCTGAACTTTTGGACAAAGGAAACTGGAAAGTGAGAAAGAATCTCGAGGACCATATCTTGGTTCATCTCAATAGAAGCCATGATCAAGAACTCGAGAAAGAGATTTGCGAGTAAGAATACTGTTTAATCAAATAGCTGAACTTGTTTGTTTGCTCTGTGAATACTACCACACAACTTAGAGGTTATTATATAGGACTTTTTTAACAATTATTTTTTTATTTGATAATGTTAATAATTTCATGAATATGTAGAACCATATCAAATTTGGAAAAGGAAAAAAAAAGAAGGCCAATTTGCCCTTTTCATGATTTTATATATCTTAAGATTCATAGAATTTCAAAAAGTTTGTGAATGAAACATTCAAATGTTTTTGATTATTCATTACCGTAAGTCTAATTCTTTCGCACATCACAGTTACCAAAGTTCTAAAATAGAAGTCAAATGGAATGGAAATATTCATTACCGTATTGGTGGAAACTGAACATGAATTTGGTCATCGTTCACTTCACTTGTATTAGTTGAATCATATATTTACTAGATTTTCTTACATCTATTAAATAAATAAATAATATGTTATTTGGTGGAACAAAATGACACAAAGTATAGACATTCCTTAAATATGTGACACTGATCCATATTCTGTAACTTTTTCTGTACCATATTTTCATATTATTTTATTTCCTAAATAGATCTAAGAAAAAACTAATTAATTAATAAAATATATGATTCAAACGGTACGAATGAATTGAAGTAGACAGTAATGGTTCAATGTATTAGCAAGACAAGCTCAAGAACAGAGAATTTTGCTCCTAAATGTCTAAGTGTGGAAAAGACTCAGTCTGAGAAAGAGGGTTCTCAAAGAACAGAATGGATTGGGTCTAAAACTCTCCTGAAGAAAAGCCCATTACGGATTAAGCCTGAAATGGTTGCTGAAACAGAAAAGCTGATTCAACGTACAAAGGAAATTGCAGAGAAGGTAGCTTTACAGCTACGTAACAGTATTCTTCAGGATAAGAACAAAGCAGTACAAGGACAGTCTGTCCAATGCAACAAGATTGCGACAACAAACCAGTTTGAGGCATTAAGATCAATGGTAGAGGTTTGAGAGACAATAGGGTTTTCTTAAGTCTGAATCTTTGTATAAATAGAGCAACACTACCATTGTAAGCCGCAGGCATTATGATTTCAATAAAACAGTAAAACATTCAAAGTTCAAAGCTTTTACATTTCTTCTTTCATGGTATCAGAGCTATGGCTATGAATCAAATACAAGCTTATGCTTTTCCAGTTCTTAATATAAGTAACTGTGTTACTGTGAAGCTCACTGAGAAATCCTACATCATCTGGAAATCTCAGTTTGAGAGGTTTCTCTACTCTCAAGATCTTCTGGGGTTTGTGGATGGTTCAACTCCATGTTCGGTTGCTACTCTGACGGTTCCACGAGCAGACGGAACAGAGTCAGTGGTGAGGAATCCTGATCTAGATGATTGGCTTAAATCAGATAGTGTGGTGCAGGCGTGGCTTCAAGGATCACTCTCTGAAGATGTTGCTGGTCTGGTCGTTGGATGTACAAGTGCTCAAGATGTGTGGGTCACTCTAGCTAACCATTTCAATCGCATATCTACTTCAAGAATCAATGATCTGAAGATAAAGTTGCAAATGGTGTCCAAAGGAGGTAAGACTCTTTCTGAGTATCTTGTTGAAATCAAGACGCTTTGTGATCTGCTAGCTTCTGTTGGTCGTCCTGTTAAAACACATAAGAAGATTATGTATGCTATCAGAGGTTTAGGTAGGGAATATGAGCCTATTATCACTCAGATTACTGGTTTCATGGAGATAAAGCCTGATACTACCTATGAGGAAGCTGTATCCAAGATAATGGAGTATGATAATCGGCTGATGACCTATTCCACTCCTCCTGCTGTTAATCCTCACTTGGCTTTCACTGCATCTTCTCAACAAAATCAGAAAGCTCTGCAGGATCAGATTGCTCAAGCCTTGTACACTGCAAGGGGAAGAGGATCAAACAGAGGCAACAATAGCAGAGGAAGAGGAGGTTACACAACAAAAGGACGTGATTTTCACCAACAAAACTCACAGTCTTCTGGTTCGTCTCAAGAAGCAAGACCTGTTTGTCAGATTTGTGGGAAAACTGGACACACTGCTTTGAAGTGCTGGCACAGACTTGATCAAGCATATCAGGCTGATGATGTTATTGCTGCCTTTGCTGCTCTCAAGACAACAGACACGAGCACTCAGGGAGGACATGAATGGTTTCCTGACACAGGAGCTACTGCTCACGTGACTGGTTCCACCAATAACCTGCAGCAATCTCAGCCCTACTATGGATCAGATTCTGTGATGGTAGGTGATGGAAGCTTCTTGCCTGTTACACACACTGGCCACACCTCTCTTCCAACCACTTCAGGTAAGTCTCTTCCTCTTAAGGATGTTTTGGTTTGTCCTGAGATTGCTAAGTCACTTTTGTCTGTGTCAAAATTGACACAAGACTATCCGTGTAAGTTTGAATTTGATAGTGACAACGTTATTGTCAAGGACAAGGCAACACAGATGCTGTTAACCATGGGAAGAAACAGTGATGGTCTTTACACCTTAGGAGAACCACCACCAGTTCAAGCTTTCTATTCGTCTAGACAGAGGACAGCTAGTGAGGATGTCTGGCATAGGAGGTTAGGACACGCTCAGTATCAAGTTATCCAGCAGTTAGCTTTTTCAAATTTCATTTCCCTAAGCAAGAGTACCAAGACAGTCTGTGAAGCCTGTAAACTTGGGAAAAGCAGTAGATTACCATTTTCTGATTCTAGTTTTGTGTCTTCAAGGGTTTTGGAAAGGATACATTGTGACTTATGGGGTCCTTCTCCAATAATTTCAGTTCAAGGATTTAAGTACTATGTAATTTTCATAGATAACTGGTCCAGATTTTGTTGGTTCTACCCTTTGAAGTTAAAATCAGATTTCTTTCAAGTGTTTCTCAAATTTCAAAGTCTTGTTGAGAATCAATTCAACTGCAAAATTGCTAGTTTCCAGTGTGATGGTGGAGGAGAGTTCATTGGACATTCGTTTGTGAAACACCTTGAAGAGTGTGGAATTCAACAACTAGTGTCTTGTCCTCACACACCTCAGCAAAACGGGCTAGCTGAAAGAAAACACAGATTCTTACAGAGTTAAGCATGTCTATGATGTTTGAAAGTCAAGTCCCACAAAAGTATTGGGTGGAAGCTTTCTTCACAGCTAATTTTGTAAGTAATCTCATTCCCACTGTTGCTTTGGATAACAGTGAATCTCCTTATCAAAAGCTTTCTGGAAAACCACCAGACTATAGATCCTTGAGAGTGTTTGGTTGTAACTGCTTTCCAATGCTCAGGGATTATGCTGTCAATAAGTTTGATCCCAAGTCTCTCAGGTGTGTATTCCTTAGCTATAATGAGAAATATAAAGGCTACAGATGCCTATATCCACCCACTGGGAGAGTCTACATTAGTAGACATGTGATATTTGATGAAGAAAGCTATCCATTCACAAATATCTTCAAAACTCTGCAACCTGAAGCTCACACACCTTTACTTCAGGCTTGGAAAATGGGATTCTCATCAGAAAGTGCAAGCTCAGAGAACTCAGAAGCACAAGCTCAGTCTTCTAGTGATCAGTATTCTACCTTGGTTATTCCAACCTTAATCAGTAATCAACAATCAGTTACAGAACACAGTCCTGGACTTGAGTCTACTACTGATGATAGTGAGTGTACTGGGCGTACGGCAGGCTCAGATCTTGATCCTATAGGCGACAGCGCTCACTCTTCACCAGTCAGGACAGACTTATCAAGCCGGACAACACATAGCTCACCTCAAGCAGGAACAGCAAGGCAGTCATCTTTACTTTCTCCAAGAAGAGAGACACATCAAAACACTCTATGATCACAAGATCTCAAGCAGAGATAAGAAAGCCTAATCCCAGGTATGCTCTGTTAACTCAAAAAGTCTCCTATCCTGAGCCTAGGACAGTTGCTGAAGCACTTCAAGATGAGGGTTGGACTAATGCTATGACAGAAGAGATTGGAACCTGCAAGGAAACCAACACATGGTCATTAGAACCCTTCAAACCAGATTTGCATGTTCTGGGAAGCAAATGGATCTTCAAGACCAAACTGAATGCTGATGGTTCTCTTGACAAGCTGAAAGCTAGATTAGTAGCACAAGGGTTCAATCAAGAAGAGGGGATTGATTACTTAGAGACATACAGTCCAGTAATCAGAAGTGCCACCATAAGAATGGTGCTTCATACTGCCACAGCTTTGAATTGGCAGCTCAAACAATTAGATGTGAAGAATGCTTTCTTGCATGGAGATTTGCAGGAAACAGTGTACATGAAGCAACCAGCAAGATTTGTTGATCCAGACAGACCTGATCATGTTTGCAGACTACACAAGTCCATTTATGGACTAAAGCAGTCACCAAGAGCTTGGTTTGACAAGTTTAGTGATTACTTGATTGAAGTTGGATTCATTTGCAGCAAGGCAGATCCATCCTTATTTGTTTACAGTGACAAGAAGGATGTTATGTTTCTGCTTATGTATGTAGATGACATGGTGTTGACTGGGAACAATCCTGAAAAGCTCAGCACTCTCCTGGATAAGCTGAATGATCATTTTCGAATGAAAGATGTAGGCAGGCTCAAGTATTTCCTTGGAATTCAGGTTCAAGATGTGGAAGCTGGGCTGTTTCTGTGTCAACAAAAATATGCAGAGGACATCTTGGCACTAGCTGGTATGCGTGATTGTGCTCCCATGCCAACCCCCTTGCCACTTCAACTACACAAAGTTCCTGATCAGAATACAATGTTTTCTGATCCAACCTATTTCAGGATTCTAGCTGGTAAACTGCAATACTTGACATTAACCAGGCCATATATCCAGTTTGCTGTCAACTTTGTGTGTCAAAAGATGCATGCTCCATCAGTTTCAGACTTCAATCTGTTAAAGAGGGTTCTTAGATATGTAAAAGGGACAGTGGACTTTGGTGTCACTATACTCAGGAACTCCAATTTCATTTTGAAGGCGTATAGTGACAGTGATTGGGCTGGTTGTCAAGACACTAGGCGTTCCACTGGTGGTTTCTGCACATTCCTAGGAGATAACTTGATATCCTGGTCAAGCAGAAAACAAGAAACTGTTTCCAGAAGTTCCACGGAAGCAGAATACAGGGCTCTCTCAGATGCTGCAGCAGAGTTGGCATGGGTTAATAATATGCTAAAAGATGTTGGCATTCCTCAGACAAAAACACCCATATTATATGGAGACAACCTGTCTTCTATACACTTGTCTGCTAACCCAAAGCTGCATAAGAAATCCAAGCACTTTGAGACCCACTATCATTATGTCCGAGAAAGGGTAGCTTTGGGCTTAGTTGAGATTCAGCATGTTCCTTCTCACCTGCAAGTTGCAGATATCTTCACCAAGTCTCTGGACCATTTGTGTTTCTACGAGGCAAACTTGGTGTAACTTCATCACCCACACCAAGTTTGAGAGGGGATATTAGCAAGACAAGCTCAAGAACAGAGAATTTTGCTCCTAAATGTCTAAGTGTGGAAAAGACTCAGTCTGAGAAAGAGGGTTCTCAAAGAACAGAATGGATTGGGTCTAAAACTCTCCTGAAGAAAAGCCCATTACGGATTAAGCCTGAAATGGTTGCTGAAACAGAAAAGCTGATTCAACGTACAAAGGAAATTGCAGAGAAGGTAGCTTTACAGCTACGTAACGGTATTCTTCAGGATAAGAACAAAGCAGTACAAGGACAGTCTGTCCAATGCAACAAGATTGCGACAACAAACCAGTTTGAGGCATTAAGATCAATGGTAGAGGTTTGAGAGACAATAGGGTTTTCTTAAGTCTGAATCTTTGTATAAATAGAGCAACACTACCATTGTAAGCCGTAGGCATTATGATTTCAATAAAACAGTAAAACATTCAAAGTTCAAAGCTTTTACATTTCTTCTTTCACAATGTTCCCATACAATTTCATCTAATATGGAAAACATAAGGTACAGCTTCCAATTGGTAAATTTTTATATGCATGAGCACTTTAAATTCACCATATTGTATTATAAATTTTGGGGAATATCAAAACTACCATTGTTGGAGTACACTTTTCAAAATGCCATTAGAAAGTGGTAAATTTATAAACTATTTATAGAGTTTTAGGATTTAGGATCTAGGGTTTAGCCGTTAGGGTTCCCAAACCCTAAAAATTGGTTTCGTTCCTAACAAACCATAAACCCCTACAATATAAATCATAAACACTACATATTAAACCCTAATAGTTATTAAATCATAAACCATAACTCTAGAAGGGTGTAACCCTAAAACTTAAACCCTACAAACCTTATAACAATCTCAATCTCTATCGTTTTACAAAATTCTAAGTTCTAAATCCCTAAACATTAACAGTTTGTAAATTTAAGGAAATGCATCTTCGATAGTAAGTGGTAGTTTTGAAAATATTTGTTAAGTGGTAAATTTAAAACATCATTAGTTTGAAAGTGGTATTTAAGAGAATTTTTCTAATAAATTTTGAACTTTGATGAAGTTTTAAAATTATTTGATAAAATAATAGTATATTAGGAGTGTAAATTTTAACTCAAACGACCTCTAAAACCGATCCAAAACGAACTAAAGTATATAAATTTATATAACCCATTTATTTGAAATGTTTTTTATCCCCAAAACGATTTTATACGGTTGGAAGAAAACCAATCTGTTTTTTTATCTATTAATTTAAATAATATTATAACCTTCGATCCATACTTGGTCTTGATTTGAAGATAGTTAACTAACGTAAAACTAGAGATTTGTCCGCGTCATGCGCATATGGTAATAGAACATTACAATATCAACTCCATATAAACATAAAATGTAGATATTAACTAAAACAAAACAAAATTAAATCCAAGTTTGTTAAAAATAATATCATCATAAAAAACTACAAAAAACAACAGCTAAATCAAATCTACTCTACGTTAGGCGTCTTTGAAATATGGATAAACCGTGTCGTCAACTGTTCGAATATATTTGAAACACTTAGAATCTTTCATGACATTCAACAACATCCTCAAATAATAAACTGCACCAAGTGTGTTTGAGATGTTTTTTATTCAGCCAGTTCCATGTTGGCGTGTTCTCCATTGACCTAACTGTGGATTCCATTCAAACTAAGGTAATAAATCAACATATGTTAATCTCCTAGCCGCTTGATGAACTCTGTTATAGTTCAGCCAACCAGTCAACTAAGTAGTACCAACACCACGCTGATCAGGTAAATGCAGAGAGAGCACCTCGACCTTAACACTCTAGTAACTTAATGAAAACAAAAAATTTCCCAGGCAGACTCACATGCAGAAACAATCCTACACAAAAAATCAAATAAGATAATATTAGAAGACATAATTAAGAAATATATTAGAAGCACTAAAAGACGAATATCATACCAAAATAACAAAAAAAAATAAAACATACCTTAGAAACCTATGATTGAGCCATAGATAATCCAGTAGACGTATCTGATCGTACGACCAAAAGCTAGTGTATGACATGTATCGAGAGGAGAGCTCGTAAGTCCTAGCCATAATGTCATACTCATCCATTGCGCCGAATCGCGAACCGGGACGGAGACCCAACAAAATATTTGAATGTGGTAACCCACTATCAAACTCAATGATATAAAATCCTATAAGATTGATTCAAACCCAAAATTTTTTTGTTAGTAACATCTAATTAAAATAGATACTTGCTGTCACTCCGGAAAATACAAACCCCAGTAACAAATCTTCCAGAATCCTATCTAACTTGGTATCCAAGCTACATATCTCACACTCTTTGTATCTTGTAGTCTCAAGCCGTTCGTAATCACAATTAACTGAATTCAATTGATATTGATAACAATATTATATGCACACAACAAGATAATCTAGGTAATCATCTCGCCTTTTACGTACACGGCCTAAGTGTTATTATCGCTCTGCCAAACTCATAAGTAACACTCAAAGCATCGTTATATTTTTATATAAACTTAGCCCTTGCAACAATGGGATTATGAGCTCATTAATTCCACCAAAATTATGGTTATTTTCACATAGACGTAAAAACTCCTCGTAGTGATCAACGTAACCTAGAAGGGTATGGTAAGAAGATATAAAAAGCATAATCGTTGACAATATTAGTTGTATCAACATATCATCATCAGAATTCATATTACCAAATATGTGGACAGTCCAGCAAAGGCTAGAAAAAAAACCAAAATCAAATGTAGCTTTACTTTCAAAAGAAAAAAAAAACGTTAACAAAAATTATCTCCTAGCTAAATACCTTAGAGAATACACAAAGTTTTTTTTTTTTTTGAAAGAGATTTCTTGGAATACACAAAGTTTGATACAAACGTTTACTTAAGACCACCTCCATCAATGGTGCTTAGAGGGTGCTTAGAGTGGTGCTTAAATAATATTAGAATAATTGGATGCTAAAAGTATTAGTTTTTAATTGAAATGAGTGCTTAAAATTTAAGAACCCACTCCCTAAGTTACCTATTTAAGCAACTTTGAAGGTGGGTTTCTTAAATTTAAGCACCCCTTACAATTAAATATTAATACTTTTATCACTCAATTATTTTAATCTTATTTAAGCACCTCATTAGGGAGCTTGGATGGAGATGGTCTAAAGAGACACATGTATATATAATACTTAACATATAACCACGATTCTGTTTAATTACACATATCACCAAAATTCAATATCATATCAAAGTCAAATATATTATTTGAAACTATCATCACAAACATTAAAATATAACTGAGGTCACGAGTTCTATGTAATTCCTTTTTTTTTTTCGTATATATATACCTAATATGTTAATATGTTTTTTGTATGCATTGTAGATATAAATAAGATATGCAAATGTGCTTCGTTTTTTTTTTGTATATTAAGTTTTCTGTGCATGGTAAATTATCTGGGTGTCACAGGTCTTTTTAAGTTGATCATTTTTATAGTAAATCACACAGTCCAACAAAGGAATCCAAACATAAAACTATAATTAAAGAATAATCTCCACAATTTAAAACTCAAAATAAAATATATAAAAAAACAAACCGATTATCGTATAACCATACCAAACCCTTTGGTGATGTATTACAAAGTTCTAAGTAGTGAAACATTAGCAATGACTAGGTAAAAATCCAAAATTATACGAGATATGCTATTATGATAGGATGGTACCACCTGAAGAACTCCATTTTTTTTGTGGATCTAGTCGAAATATAACATGTCACACCATTTAGTGATATATTTTAGAGGTTATGGTCATGAAACATTGACAATGACTTGGTTAGGGTTATCCGAGACCGTATGATTATGATGAGACATCGAATGAAACTAATTTATATTTCTTCTAAATATGAATATTACCGACTTACCGTTTTTTGCAATTTCTTTTTCTATATGAATTAATCTAACGTTCGACTAAATAAATGGAAAAAAAAAATAATGAAACCTAATCGTGAAATACCCAAAAAACCCAAAAAATATATCAAAGATTCTCGAACACCCAAAAAAACCCAAATACATAGTTGGATTACCATAATGAAATGATCCTCTTCTCCAAAGACATGGAACCCAAACCGGCCATTTCATGGCAATCGGCCCGAGACTACCTTGTGACTCAAGAAATACCGTATTCGGTTACATCTACAGTATTTTTAGTTTCTACTTTACGATCTACATTACCAATGTGTCTTGTAGCNACTATAAGTCCCCCTTAGATTTTTTTTTTTTTTTTTTTGGTCAACAACAGCCTTTCTCATTGAATTCAAGTTGGAAGCAATACATCGAGGTTAACAAGAGAGTGCTTAGCTACAGAGTCTGCTACTGAATTAGAGCTATGTGAAAGAAACTTAAAGGAGATTGAATCAAAAGTGCTAGCTAGGAGGTGAATAGTAGAGTTTGAGGTGAATAGTAAACTTAAAGGAGATTGAATCAAAAGTCCCACTTAGATCTTATGCTGCCTTATAGTGGCCTTTAATAGTAGAGTTTTGGTAAATGATATTTTTATTAGAGTATATATATGCTTTATCATGATCCAAGTGTCGAGTCTTTTTACCAAAGTATCTCAAAAATCTAATGGTCATGCATCAAAAAGTTTTCACATGAGCATTTTATCAAAGTATCTCAAAAATCTAATGGTCATGCATCAAAAAGTTTTCACATGAGCATGGGTATTTCAGATTTTTTGCATATATGTACCTCTTTATCATTACTGCTCCTATCATTTTTTATTCTTTTTTATTAGTATGTGGATCAGAAACATGTTCTATCAGATCAATATTAAGCTCAATGCTGAAAGTTATCTTCAGCCAAAGAGATCGGTTTCGAACACGGTTGCATGAAACAATTTTCTCGAAATGATTACATTTGATAGATCCTCTTCCCTCTCACTTGAAGACCAACTTCTGTTTAGCACCACTCTTGGTAATGGGATAAGCCTGCAGAAAATACTTATAGATATAAACTTCCAACATTTCGAACCAATTTCACATAAAATTCAAGCAGAGATGAACAAAGCTGACCCTAGCCTCCTCAAAGCCCTTGGATTCCCTGTAATATCCTTCTGAACCAAATGGAACAAAGATACAATACGACATAAGCACGACCATCACTTATGATTCAAAATCCTACATACTAAATAATCTGATTTGACCAATTTAAGTGATTAGCATCACTGATCAAATACTTGTTCCATGCTAAAGACAATTGCTAGGGGAACTAAAAGATGAAGGAAGATAAGATGAAGAACATGTGCTTCTCAACATTAAGACACAAAATGTCTGGACACGTAGCTATTAGACCTTTTATGTGTTCAAAGTTTGGTCTTTTGCTGATCAAGGGTTTGTACATGATCTTGTTTAAAAAAATAAAGTCTATAGACAATTACCTCATTCTTCTGCATTTCAATCAGTTCAGCCTGCAACAAAGGGGAAGCTCAGTCTCAGAACAAAATCGGCTAAATAACAGAACACACAAATAGAGGTCATATAAATGTAAGAGAAAACGAATAGAACCTGTATCTCTGCAATTGTAGTTTATTCCCTAATTACATGATCATATCAATTTGTGTTGTCTGAACATGCTAAGATCGAGAGAAACAACTTCACGATCTGGAAAATATTCTAAGATCACGAATCCTATCTCAATCTCGAATCGATGCGAATGAAAGGCTTATACCAAATCCATTTGTATAGAGAAAACTATGAATCGTTTTTCACTCCTAAAGTGGAAAGCAATAGTATCTGAATAATGCAGGAGAAAGTGTATCACCACTTCAGTTAGGACTTGCTATACTCAAAGAAGAACAAAGGCTTTGTAAGGCTGCTACATCTTTCTTCAAAGCCACTTTGCAACCCTTGAACAAAGGCTCTGAACTGTTCTTGCAGTTTATTGTGCACTTCCCATTCGTCATCACAATTTTTTTTAGCAGCCGGAAACACACAAAAACCAAAACATGAATCAGTCATCTTAGAGAATGAGAAACTCAAATCTAAAGTAAGTAAACGCTTAAGATTCTTTTGTTTTCCATAGACAAAAACTGAGCTCAGCTTCTTACATGTTTCTAAGAGACATTCGTACGGGTATTAACTTTGACTGAGATGCTTCCTCCTGCAACCAACCAAGTCTATTAGCAAATGATGATCATCTCACCAACATCAATGCACAATGTTGACCTACGAAAAATACGAATGTAAAAGAACCATTACAATCACTTCTTCATACAAACCGATCATAAGGACGGTTTGATGGATCATACAAATGATGATCATTTCACCAACATCAATAAATGATATTTTATCTTTGGAATCTTGAATCCATCTGTTCCCGACGATTTTTTTCCTCCTTCACCATTGTCTCCTTTGCCGGAGAGTGAGAAATCTATTACTACACCAACGATAACATCTCATCACCAAAGATAAGATATATGTAGATGAATCAGGAGGTCAAAACCTAAAATGTTTGTAGAAAATTGCACTAGACCTTGTCTCTTCTTGGAAATTACTCAAAGTCAAATATCCAAGCAGTTTCGATACTTCTCATTACACTCGGACAAGATTGACCGTGCCCAGCTGAAATATAAGAATTAGAGACACGTGTTTAGTACTCCAATCAAATGAGTAAGCTTTAATCCTTTGACATCAGAAAATATCAAACTTTTTTCTTGAAAGCATATCACCTTGAAGTAGGTCTTGAAAAATTGGCAAGTCACATATAATGCTTTGACTCGTTAGGACCTTTACCCTCCAGTTTAAGACTAAATAAGGAGCCAAAAAGAAACTCAGCACAACGGAAAAGCTCACCAAAGATAAAATTCATGAAGAATGATAGTGAGACAAGGCAGCTTACAGCAATAACTCCAAAAACTTTCATGTAAAGAGATCCAGCCGTTCTTAATTTCTCGAGAGATTTTCCATTTGAGGTCAATTCTTTATCAGCCTGCATTTCCACCGAGAACCAATCATGTTTTCAGAACTTGAAACTCGAGCGATATTAAACTAAAAATGTATAAGATTCTGGATAAGGGATATAAACGAAAGGGTACCTCTTTAGCCAGAAGTCGGATTTCATAAAAAAAAAACTACATACAGAGATTCTAATAATGCCCAAGCAGATTCGCATTCCCAATTACGAAACTCCTGGACAAAAGCGTGCACACATAGATAAAATCCAACAATATCAGGCACAGTGAATACAAGAAAAGCTTACCTATCCTACAACAAGTAAAAGCTTGAAGATATCAGTGGAGAATGAAAGTATTCAGAAGCAACAGGCCCAACACGTCAAGCCCAGTTCGAATTCAAGTCCAACAGACATCCGTTACCTGCAACACGTTACCTGAACGTGTGTCTCTCTGGTTGATAGAATATAATATAATAATTTTAGATCGCATATCCCGCATTATGTGTAAGATAGTGAATCTCCTCACTTTCACTGATTTCTCTATTGTGTTTCTCAAAAGATGTATAAATAGAGATATCATGTAATGGAGAAAATAATTAAGTAATCAGAAAAAGAAATTTTAGAAACAAAACTCTTCTCTCTTGTTTTTCTCAGAAGAGAGAGGAACATGAAAACTTTACTTGGAAAACTTGTCGTAAGCAAGATATATATGCTTCAACTAGAATATTCCCAATCCTGTAACTTTGTAGAGAGGGAAACATATAGAGCCAGAGAATTGATCAGACTGCTAGCATCCGGTGATATCAAAGAAAGGAAAATTTACAGGAATTGTAAGTTCTCTACTTAAAGATGGAGACATTTTCAAAGCCTAAATCTACAATTCATACACAAATACTCAAACATATACAGAGAATGTTTACCAGTACAACTCAAACTCAAACTCAAACATATACAGAGAATGATTGCTACTAGAAATTTATCAAAAAAATTTCAAAATTCAGTTATTGGACCCATACTGTGAAACATAGTCGATTGAATTTGAACCTAAAAGCCAAAAACTTTATAAACATAAAGATCATGCTTCTCTCGCAGAAACGTAGTTTTACAACATGGGTCTCTACCAAAGAGAGAAATTTGATGAACCTGGAAGACGTTAAGTGAGAGAAGAGAAGAGAAAGCGAGGAGACGACTAAGTGTTGAAGAATACTGTGATTCGCCTGTAATCTCCATTCTTACTTCCTTCTCCTTCGTCTTCTGAGAAACGAAATCACAGTCTCGATTTTTTTAATAAAAAAAATGGAAAATACAAAAGATAAATAAAACGCCGCCGTATTACGAGTTAAGGGACTTGTTTTTCACTGGGCCAATCAAAAGCCCATATCTAAAGACTAAATATTACCGTTACCAAAGAGAGCCATTATATTTTCCACAGATCCATTTTTGTTTCTCTCTCTCTTTTTCTCTCTGCGAGGAAATCTCTCGACGATTTGCTAAATCAGAAACCCTAATAACATTTTCCGATTAGTAAGTCGTCCTTCTTCGATTTCTAGGTTTTGTGTTGTTCGCGATGTTGTTTTAGGGATTCCAAGTCTCTTATATTGTTCAATTTTCTCTTTCCGTTTTGTTTTGAAGCTACTCGCAAGCTTTGATTCCGCGTGAAATCGACTCGATTGGTTGAATTACTCCTTCTTCCAGGTACGACTCCATTGATGTTAGGGTTTTTAAGTTTCGTCTAATTGTTCGTATGCCGTATCATTGGTAGGGTTTCCAATTTTCTTGATCGTTCATCGTGTAATTTTTTTAGGGTTGCATGAAGAGGGAATGAACGAGAATCTCGTAAAAGATCATGCTCTCCGAATTTTCTGAAATACATGTACAAATAAAACTTTGACATGAACACGGACAAATTTGTTTGACGCATTGAGGTAAACTTAGATGTTTTGCTTTATATTTGGTTTGCTTGAGCTCCTTATGCTGCTCATATGCAATATCCTTATGGCTTGTTAGTTAATAGTGGAAACTGTTGGTTGGAATCTCAGTAACAAATAATAGGAATGGTCTATCTTGAATGTTCTATGGTGGGATTTTTGCAATTAGAGTGACATCTGTTAGCCACTTTTTAATATTCTGTCCACTTTGGCAGTGAATGATGAGAGTTTTCATCTTCTGGCAGCTAATCTCGAAGCTGAAGAATTAGTTAACAAAGCATTTTCTAGCCTAGGACGTGGAAAGCATAGTGGTACTTACTCTAACTCTTAAAATCTGTTACTCTCTGCTACAGTTTTGTTCTGCTATGAGTTCTAACTATGCAAGTACATAAAAGTTTTCTTCCATTAGGATACTCAGTTACTCTTGTCAACCTTTTTTTGTTCATATGATTTTTGTATAACACATTGAAGGCCTCACACTATTATGTGTTTAATTTCATTGCTTCCTTTGTCTTTTTGCTTGACATTATTTGGTTTCTACAATGCAGCACTACGGCTTCATCTGATGATAAGCAAGAGTTTGAGGATGTGTCTTAGGAAGATGAGCCTTCATTCCATGATATATAGGAATATGGTATCGAACCTACTGTTAGTTCTGGATCCTATCTATCTAATTCTGGAATCACAGATATCAAGAAAAGAACAAAACTTCCTGATCCAGCTGAAAAAGAGAAAGGTGTCAGTCTATGATCAAAGACAATGCTGGGAAAGATCTTACTCGAGTTTGTCTCCCTGTATATTTCAATGAACCAATATCATCCCTCCAAAAGTGCTTTGAAGACTTGGAGTATTCATCATATCTTCTGGATCGAGCATATGAATATGGAAAATCTGTAAGTAGCAGAAAATGTCTCTCTGTGGTTACTCCATTGCTTTACTGTACTCTCGTAATCTTAAATTGACTTCAGCCTGTTGGATTACAAGGGCAACGGACTTCTAAGAGCCTTATGTTACTGCTTTTGCAGCCTCTGGATATAAGCCCTTCAACCTTTTGCTTGGAGAAACCTATGGGGCAGACTTTCCTGAAAAGGGTTTTCAGTTCTTCTCTGAGAAGGTATTTCTTTCTTATAAATTTTAACTAAGAGTTGTAATGTGACAAACATGAACGTCTCCGATGATCAATCTGTATGGAGTAAAGACTGGTATATTAATTTTCTTTATTATACTTTTATAATAGGTCAGTCACAATATCCAACTGTTATCTCTTGCCACTGTGAAGGTAAAGGGTGGAATTTCTAGGGTGACACTAACCTCAGGTCAAAGTTTTGGGGGAGATCGATTCCAGTTGAACCGATCGGAGTTTTGACTGTGGAGTTTGATGACGGGGAAGTGTTTTAGTGGAGCAAGGTATCTATAAAGTTATTACTTTCGAGTCACTTTTGGCCTTGAAGTAACTTTATACTTGTTTTTGTTCTTTAGGTAACATCAACTATAACAAGATGATACTAGGTAAACCCTACTGTTAACTATATTGACCGCTTCTATAATTTCACAAAAGTTCTTTAGTTAGTGAATGAATATAGTTTCGGTTTTGAACAGTTGATAGTATAACTTGGAGCAGATCCATGGGATGCATAGTCTGGAGGAAATTCGATGGCGTTTTGTTTAGCACATGTGGCTTCTTAGAAAATACCTGGATGCTTGAGTTTGTAAACCGTCTTCGAGGTAAATTATTATCAGCATATGCTTTGGTTTCCCGTTTTGTTGGTAGTTTTGCAATTAAGGTGTGTTTGTTTTTCGAACTCTGGTCTTTAAGAAGGGAATAGAACGATGACATACATATCTGTTTTGTTCTCGTCTCTGAATTTCTTTCTTTATATAAGAAATTGACATCAATGATGTCTTCTGATTTCAAAACAATTATTCTTTTTCTATGATCAAATAACAAAAAATCTCTTCTAGTAAGATTTCATTACATTTTCTTGATTTTTGCTTTGGTTTTATCAAACCCAATAGGTCAGTAGGTAGACATCTTCTCATGTCTAGTTGATTCTCTTATATTGAGATCTAGTGTTTTTGTTTTGTTTTAAAGTTTTCGTCCTTTCCCTTCAAACCCAAACAAGATCATAGGCAGACATTAATCTAATAGTGTTCTGTCAGATTCTTGTTTGGGAACATTAATGTCCCGTTGCCTCAAGCCTGGACCCAAAAGAAATGTATACCATCACCCTAGCAAGACATATGGTAGTGCATGTTTAAGGGTGTTGGGGATGGAAAACAAAACACATCTAAAAGTCTTCAGACAAAGACTATAGATCTGTTTTCGTTACTTGGAATGGGGGATAACGGGGGCTTGAGAAAGTAAGGCAAAGACTATGAATTGATCCTTACTTTACCACCAACGGCTTATTACTTACTCACGGCTTAGACAAAGACTANAAGAGAACTTGTTGGATGGGAAAAACTGAACCGAAAACACAACCAACGATGTAAAGAAGTCTTAAGACAGAGACTGAGCCAAAAAGGTATAAAAAAGACCAACAGTTCAAAGTCACTTGTTGGATGCAAAAAAGTGAACCGAGAAAAAACAACCAACGATT
>OVAF01001406.1:0-22493 GCA_900406245.1 Odontarrhena argentea | reverse complement strand
TTTCAACTACCCTTTAATGGGTTTGTAATTTCCCCCTGTGGGATGGTTGTACCCCTTGTGGGTTTTCCCTTTTAATACAATCTTTGGTTGACAAAAAAAAAGACAAAACAACAAGAAAAAGGAGCGCAGAGAAATACAAAAAGAGCACTAAGCTCAGAGACATGGAGAAAACCAAGGTAATCTCCCTGGTCATTAGTCAATAATGGTCTGAGTCATCAGAATAAATTTCATTGTCTTTAGATGGCGCTGCATCATCCCATCCTCCTCTCCCCAATGGCTGAAGGACGATGACCTTACCATTACTGAGCCCAGCAGAGATCTGGCTTGGATGTGATGGATGAGCGGCTATAACAGCCGGATAAACCTCGAGCCTGGGCCGTCCCCAATAGGTAGCCAATTTGATTACAAAATTTCTGGGCTTTATATCTGATCAAAATATAACAAGTGTGAGCAAGGAAACTGTACCTGACGTTGCTGGGGATGGATTGAGTAAAAGCAGTCGGATTAATTCGACATATCGTCAGCAAGGTCTTGGAGTCCACAACTGTTATAGACCCACTTCTAAAGCAAACATAGATGAGCTCACCATCGGAAGAATATGTAGCAGAAGTTATTACAGCATCAGACTTATCGGGTACCCACTGAATAACATTTTTAATTTGGTGTCAGATAAGATAATGTGAAGCAAGGGAATATTATAGAAAAAAGAGCCTTGCAAGTTTTTGCCTTACCTGGAAAAGGCAATTGAAAGTTGGCGCTTCGTGTACACCTATCCATCCCTCTTGGACCACAAGTAACTCGATTTGATAAGGGTCAAACTGGATGTGAGTTGCTAAAGAGGAGGATTCATGGTTATGCCGGGTGCAAAATCTATGCGACAAGTTATTACTTGTTAGCTTTAACCAGCTTTTTGTGCTCCAAACACAGAGCTGGAAAACACAAAAACAGTTTACAAATCCTGAAAACAACAATTTTGTGTACCTACAGATACATGTACAAACCTTTCCATCAGCTCCGGATGAGACGAGGACATCAAAACAGCGCGAAAATGCTAGGCAAGTTATTCTCTGATCATGGCCCTCCAGTTTTTTTTTTATCTAACACATTTATGGCTTCATATTATTTTCTGATTAGCAGGCAAAGGCAAAGCTTTCAGATGATTACCACGAATACAGATAGATCACCTTTCTCGAGGATAAACAATGGATACAGATAGAGCCATCATCTAGCCCGACGGCAAGCAAATCACCAGTAATAAATATAAAATAAGTAGCCGTCGGGGCAGGACATCCAAGAGCAGCTACCTTCTGCGATATTATGCAACCCGTGTCATTTGATGATCTAGAGACAAAGGAAGCATCTGAAAGCTTATATAACACTACAATGCTTATTACCTCAAAACTTTTTAGATCAAAAACCGCTATTTTTCCTCCTGAAGCAGAGAAAAGATAGGAACCCTTGATTGCAAAGCAAGACGTTGAATTCTGAACAGAGGTGGCTATCTCGTTTTTCATAGTTTTCCCACTGTGAGGTTGATGTAATCGTGGATCCGGGAATACATTTTCCTTCAATACTCTAGGAGTATACTATAAGCAGAAGATTTGAAGAATCAAGTAAATAGGGTAAGTAGTCATGACACCAGCGCTCAAAAATAGCAGCAGGGATAATCTTGGCATCTGAGACTAACCTTGCAGAATTCTTTCTGGCTACTTGACCATGTCCAGAGT
This sequence comes from Odontarrhena argentea, assembly GCA_900406245.1. Classification (NCBI taxonomy): domain Eukaryota; kingdom Viridiplantae; phylum Streptophyta; class Magnoliopsida; order Brassicales; family Brassicaceae; genus Odontarrhena; species Odontarrhena argentea. Next base: position 20,766 of record OVAF01001406.1, on the reverse strand, counting down.
TTATGGGTGGCGTCTTCTGCCAAAGCCAGTATGTAATCTCCAGAAGGTGAATAGGTCAAACGTGCAATCTAGCAAAGTTAACAAAATCAATAAGACCACAATAGTAGAAGATATAGAAGACAAAACTTTGACTGTCTGCATTAACAGACGCATCGCTCCTAGGGCTACACATGCAGGTGAGACTCTAATTCCAAATAACTAAACGAAATAAACTTCTCCAAGGACATGGTATCCTCATGACGCTGTATACGCAGGTGCCAGTAACTCTGTAGTCAGACAATAAATTGCTAATATCATATATTCTCTAAACAAAGTAGGGTTCTTGGCAGCAACTAAGCACAATCCTTGAAGACTCAAAGTTCTTGAGAGCCTTGTTTTTTTTCCCTTCCGAAGATCAACAAAAAGTGTGAACAAAAGTCTAGGGGTGACAAGAGCTTCTTGTCAAAAGTATGCCAAATATTTAAAATCTTCTGGAGAAACTAGCCATACCCTTTCTCCTGAGCAGTAATCAGGAAGAACGAGTGCATTGCACTCAGATAGATTATTGATTTCCTTTGGTATATGGTAATCAAACTTTGTCCTCGGCCCTGAGTCATTGAACTTGTTTTTAAAAGAAGATGGTGTTCCACAAAGGTATGGTACTACTGGAACATTTTCCAGGGAATTAGAATCGTTGCATGTGTGAGGAATCCACCAGTCCATACTGCATGAGGTCAAGAAAATCAAACTAGACGATCCCAAAAGAAGAAAATCAAGACTAGAAAACAACTCTTTTGGCAGCCTTACGTCTGCTTCATAAGTGTTAAAAGTCTTGACTTTTCCATACTTGGAACCTTGAGTTTATCTTTTAGTACTGGATTCTTCTTAGCTAGCCGGGAAACAGAAGCATGTAGCTTTATCTTTGGCGACATAGTATCAAGAGATCCAGATGGGGTTGTAACCTCCCTGCAGCAGAAAATCTTCATTAGAGGGAAAGCTGTAGCCTGTCAAATAATAAATGAACAGGATTTGCTGAAGAGTCCTAAATCTAGAATTGCTCAATCATTTTTCACAAGGAAGTAGAGTAGTGCATATGTCATCAGTAAATAGTGAAAATGAGTAAATAGGTGTCCTAGAGCTGTTTTCTGTATCCAAATAGACAATCTGAAGCTGAAAACCGAGCAGCAGAGAATTTAAGATTTCAATAGAACTACTACTTGTTGCCCTTAAATTCATGCATTCATCCTTTACAAAACAATCGAAATCTCATAATGAAATTAATCGCTCATATGTATATCTTATCTGTTGACATATATCACTAGAACTGTGAGTGCAGATAAAAAAGTTTAAACCAACCATTCTGTAGATTCTAGGCATTTAAGTTTCTGAATTTCAAGAAACATAGCCTTTGAGTACTTATTCTTGAGTGGGCCTGTAAAAGCTGCCAAGTATTCTTCTGTTTTTTCCAACTGATTAAGCGTCAGCACTTCCGCCAGATAAGTTAAGCTGAAGAAGACTTTTGTTTCTTGCTCTAATCTTTGGGAAAGAAAAGAGTTATCAGCAATAAGAAAGATTACTTGGACTATAAAGTACATATCCCTGCAGAAGCTTACTTATGCAAAGTGTTCTTGTACTTAGCTTCATGAAGAAATTGAAAGATTAACCAAATGAGATCTTCCTACAAGAAAGGCACTGGTCAGAAATTAAAGACTACTGAATACAAAAAGATCTCGAGGAGCCAAACTCTTCATATAATGTTATTTAGACGATTGGGGATAGGGCCCCCGTACATCCCCTCAGGGCCGCATGCATTGCATAATTTCAACATAGTTATTGTAATATATTTACCTTCAAACCTCCCTCTTTCCCATAAGAATTTGGACAAATGAGGAAGATAAGCGACAGCAGAGCGGATTTATTCATCTCCGGAAGAGCAAGTTTGCCACATAAAGACGGATTGCTGTCTGCTAGTTTACGGAGATCAATACACAATCTGGCTCGGGCAGATGCTTTGTCCACGCAACAAGTCTGCTCAGAAATTCTAAAAGCAAAGACACCCCACTAAGAACTCTATGAGATGTGCAGTCATGAATGGGTAATATAAATGAAGTCTTACCTTATATCATCTACGGTCATCACCTCAATCAAATCATCAAAGCCATCATCTTTGAAAACAGGAATCCGTCTCAAATCCTTGGAGAAAATGTTTACAGATTCAGAGCCACTACTTCTGCACAAGGAAAGTAGAAATAAAGGAAACGTTTTCAAATAAAATCCAGTGACATTAGTAGGGGTTGCTTGCCTGTCCGATGCTTCAGAAAATTTCCACTTGTAGAGGTCAGAGAACATCTTTCTTGAAAATGTATTAGCATCTGGACGAGTGAATGCTGAAAGGTAATCTTCTGCATCTTTCCAGTTACCATTGATAATAGAATTGGAGAAGTAGGCAAAGTTGAAGAAAATCCCTGAATCCTGCTCCAGTCTTGATAGCAAAACAAATCAAACATAAATTTAAGTGTTGGAGCTCTACCTAAAGCACTAATTCAAAACAGACAGGAAATGGAAGCGTACAAGTGTAAGCTCTCCTCGTACCCCTCTTCGTGAAGGAACTGTAGGATGAGGAATATGAGATTTTTCCGATTGGCCTCGTCTAAGTTGTTCATCGCTCAACAACAAACGGGCACTGAACTTGAATACCCAGTTGAAATTCTAGGGTTCAATCCCAGAATACGCGAGACTGAAGAAACAAGACCAACTCACCCAATCCTTCTCGTTGTCTTCGTTCAATCCGCCAATGGACACTCCACATCTCCATTACCAATATTATAAGGTTTTTTTTTTTTTTTTTGTAAATCTTTTAAGCCAATTTCCCTTGAAAAAGTGGTGAAAACGCAGTGTTTTGTCAAAAGTGCGATTTCTCGATTGCTCTGGTCAGAGTTTGGGCGACGAGATTGGGAATGTCTTGTACGCATGATCACAACTGCGAGGAGCACGAGTGTTCCTCCGATTGGTCTCTCTATAAACACATTGATCTCTCCAAGGTCTCTCACTCACGGTTTATAAATCTTCGATTGTTGTGAATTTTAGGGTTTCCAGATGAAAGATTTATGCGTTAGTGTTTCCACAGGTGTCTGCTCTGAACGAGGCTGTTTCTGGAAGTGCTAAATCGGTCTTCAAAGCATGGGAACAGCGATTACAGTCTTCTGCGGTACTTATGAATTTCCTATAGATAACCACCATTTTGTATAATAAGAGCGATTAATTTTGTGTTTGGTTTGCCTACAGGAGCATTTGGAGAGCAATGACGGAGACCCTGAATTGCTTGTTTTTGTGCCGTATGTTTGAACTAGATTACAGTCCATGCTTTTCTTACTAAGACCTCTTTTGATCATTTCTCTTTGATGTCATCATTGTAGATTCACATCAGACGTCAAGATCAAGAGCATATCTATTATTGGTGGTCCTGATGGAACAAGTCCTTCTAAGCTCAGAGTGTACTGTCTATATTTCTCAATTTGCTCCTTGTTTAATTTTAGAAAGCTGATTCTTGTCCCAATACATAGGTTCATCAATCGTGAAGGCATTGACTTCTCAGATGTTCAAGGCATGCAAGCCCTTCAGGTATTCCTTGTGGCTATTTTGCTTGCCAATATACAAAACTAACATTTATGATGTACTTTGGAGGAATGGGAATTAGCCGAAAATCTGCAAGGTGTCTTAGAATACCAGACAAGGTACCTCCTTTAGACATACAGTTTCGGATGAGACTATATAAAAGCCGGAATGTAATTTGTGCTGTGATTAGGTTTTCAAAATTCCAGAGTGTTGGGAACATCACACTGCATTTCCCTGAGAGTTTTGGGGCCGACACAACCCAAATACATTATATTGGATTCAAAGGTGAAGCAACCCAGGTAAGTCTGCATACAAATTTTGGTACTTATATGGTGATCTAGTTGTTTGGCTATTTACGCTTGCTCTTAACAGCTGAAAAGGGATGTTGTGGCCACAATCGTATATGAGATTAGACCAAATCCTTCAGATCACAAGTAAGCCTATATCTCAACCGTTTTCTTCTTTATTGTCCACCCACTATGATGATCACTAGCAAATTCTGTTTCTGTGCTAGGACACGGGCCCAAACAGGTGGTGGTTTTTCACAAGTTGAGTGAAGACTTTCCCTCCTTACTTCTCAGCATGTTCTCCTACTCAATACTCAAGCTTTGGTCTATATAAGCAAACAAAAATGTATCTAATAAAATGATGAAGATTCTCTATGCGGAAACATTTCCTCATGTTAATCTGTGCATCTTTCAGAAACAACTTTTAGTCTTGTTTAGCTACCGTTTCCTTACAACCATCATATCTCGTTTTATCTATACAAAGTTTGGGCTCGTTAAAAAATTCTACTATTTATAAGTGCTAGTTGTAAAGTTTATTCAACACAAAACGAACTTCTAAATCCAGAACCACACTGATTTTACCTGATTTATTTGATCAAATTAAATCACAGTTTTGCAGTCCCTAATAGAATTACCATATTTGGTGTGTTCATACGAAATTTGAATATCTTTGTAGAATTCACATTTTTATCCTACGGAGAATAAATTGGTAAATCCAAAACCGGTTTAACGGGTTTTATTGGTCAAATTAAACCAAAATCTAATTAATGAGTTTGAAGTCCTGTTTTGGGTAACGACATTGTCGTTTTGGAAAACGAGATCCCTTGTTTATGCTTCCAGACTGATTATAAGGAGCTAATGATATTGTTCAAAGATCCTGAAGGATGCCCGACATTCGATATTATGTTAGAAGAGTTCGGTAATTTACGAGGACGATTCTCATCGTTTTCTCTTTCCCACATCAGACGAGACACAAATTCGAAAGCTGATTGTTTGGCATATTCTGTTCGCAATTTGTTCACCTGAATTTTCTTATGTAAACAATCTTCCATCAAATTAGACAACTAGTTTAGACGGAAATTTATGATTATGAATATTTGGTTGGGGAAAAAAAAAGCTCTTTGTGAGAAATTTCCATTACGGATTGTGAGAAACTTCTATCGCGGATGGTCTAAGAGTAATACTAGTTTCCAATAAAACCCTAGTTTATACAACAAAGAGTCATGACGAAACTTATAGCTCTTTTGGGTTTTCGGGCAGCCAAATCTTCACACAAGGCCACTAATTTTTCTTTTCTTTTAATCGTTAAACTGTGTAAAGATTATGACTTGCCAGATACCTAGTTAGGATAAAATAAAATATACACTACTAACTGATTAAGCCCATTGTTTTACCTTTAAATAAAATGATCAATTCTCTATCTAACTAAAATGAGAAGTAAAATTAAGTCTAGCCAATTGAAATCATAAACTTCCTCAATAACCAATACCTCACAAAAAGCCGTTATAAAAAAACTATATTATCCTCTCTTCACACATTCCACTATAAAATAAAAATAAAAAATATATTACTCTATCACTCCTAATTTTTTCTTGATTTAAACACTTATAATTGATTGATAAAATCTATCAACATCATAAACAAATATAAACTGTTTATAAAAACAAAAAAAAATACAAACTTTTTTCAACGTCCAATGGGATTTGAATTTTGAATTTTTACAAAATTTGGATATGTAGTTATGAATGAGAACACATCTATCATGTTCTATTTTTTATATAGAAAGAAGTAGTATAAAATCTCATACTATTCTATTTAATAATTATGATACTAACAAAAACATATAATGGTGGTGGATTAGAGAGTATTAAAATTATATTATGAAATTATATTAACAAATTACATATATTTTTTGTATGACTTGAACTGCAAAAGAAAATAAATCCATATAAATTTATATTATATATGGATGCAATATAGAATAGACCGAATGATATACTATTCTATTTAGTATACACTGAAAATAAATAGAAAGAGAAACTTTGACTTATAATTACTCAGTCATAGTTTGGGGAAAAAAGTTATATGTTACTAAGAAAGAAAATTATAAACTTGAATCAAAGTTATTAAGAATACATAGAAAAAGAAAATGAGATAAAGATAAGATATGACATTGAAAAAAATATAAAAATGTGTGTATGTGTTGATTTGTGTGGATGAAATGAAAAGGAGCAATTTAATAGAGAAATGATCTAGAATAACCCAAAATTATGTCGAAAGTACTAGAATAACATATAGAGAGTAGAAAGTACTTGAATAACACAAATGTATGGTAAAAAGTCACAAAACCCATTTTTAGAAAAATATAATTACATATGTGCCATTACATTATTTTTTTACCAAATATATTTGTTTGCTAATAAAATTTGTGAATTTAAATATCCTCTATCCAAACTATAATTTCCAAAAAAAAAAAAAAAAAAAAACTCAAAATTTTTTTTAAAAAGAATTTAGATCACGAGAGAAAGAACTCAGTCTTCTTAGTTTCTGAATCTTCTCTTGCCGGCGAATTGACTGAATCTTCTCTAAACTCTTTCACTCTTCTCACTGGCGTCTATCACTCCTCTCGCCGTTGTCTATCTCTCCTCTCGCTGGCAACTATCTCTTATCTCGCCAGCCACACCACCGCGTTGCTTCTCCACCTTCTGTTGCCTCTGCTCTTCTCACGTCGGCGTCTTCCCTTGCAGGCGGTGCTTCCCTCGACGGTGGTTCATTGCATCCTCTATGTCGCTTCATCTCATACCCCAAATTCAGCCATTTATGGTCTCTGCCACACGTTCCTATAAGTTCCACAAAATCCTAATTGGTAAGTTGCTAAATCTTCTTCACAATTTCTACTTTCTTCTTCACAATTTCTAATTTCTTTTTCACGGATCCAAAATTGAGAATTTGGTAAATTTGTCTCACGGTTATTGAAAGGGAATTTTGATTTTAAATTTGCCGCGAATGATGAAGAGAGTGATAGAAAGCGTACTAGAAAATGAGAATCCCGGAGATTGTGGTGTGTACGCTCTCAAGTACCTTGAGTCTCTTGCGCTAGGATGCAAATTTGTTGGCTTATCTGATGCTATCATTCTGAGGATGCGCGAGAAGTTCGATGCAGAGCTTTTTCAGGAGGTGTCTCAGGCTGTGGACTACGGTCTCCCATTAGGCGATGGAGAAAGTGATGACGTTGTTGGTGTACCTTTGCTATATAACTTGTCTTTTGAACTTGATCTCGGTTGTAGGCTGGTTATGTTTCTATTATTAGGATGATAATGTTTCCGTTATTTGAATATTTGGGATATGATGTCAGATTTATCAGATATGATTGCAGAATTTTCGTATATTATGACAGATTTTTCCACTTTGATGACAGATTAATTTATATATGACGACATATTTGTTTGGTTTTTGGTAGAATAATTTATAGATGATGGTAGATTTAAAAAAACAGAGTGGCAGATGACTCCAAATACAGATTACTTAAAAGCAGCGAAAAAACCAACACAAGAACATATGATCAAACTCAAATATTATCTGTAGTGTAAAAACCAAAACAAGAGCATATGCTAAATAATATCAATAGCTTAGCAAAACCAAAACAAGTACGAATGCAAATATTAATTTTGTTTGACGACTACAAGTTTGTATGTTTATTCTCCAACGCTTTCTCCATGCCTGACTTAATACGTTTATTTCGAGGCCTTCCTGGTATTGGTCTAATCTCCAATGGCAAAGGCGGTGCACTTGCAACCTCTAGTGGTGGTTGTGTATTTGGATCTCTTGGCAATACAGGATCTGCATATATTTTACAAAAATATGAGAATTTGAAGTACACATCAGAGAGATGAAGTCGATATTGCGAGGAAGTTGAAACGTCAATGATTAAATACATAACTTAAAAATTTACCACTGTCTAAATAAATCTGGCACAAAAAATCTGCTGCCAAAGTAAATGTTATTCTAGTCACAAATAAATATGCCATTATAAGAATAAAAATATGTCCATAACGTAAAAGAATTCTATCGTAACGTTAGTGTTATTCCAGTAACTAATGTTTCAACAAAAAGTGGTCAGTTTTATAATAAATCCGCCATCAAAGAAACGCAAAGTATTCATCAAAGGAGAGAACAAATCTACCGCATGTAAATTATATATGTCATAAATAAAATAATCTGCCACCATGTAACAAAAATTCTCAAATGAAATTTGCCATGAAAAGAAGAATCTGCCACAAAAATATTAATCTGCCGTCACTTGTGGCAGATTTATCTGTAAAATTAACGAAATTAATTTACTAAAATAACATACCAAAAAAATCTGCTAATATCTAAAATTCATCTGCCACGTCTAAAAATATCTGTCATCGAAGAATCAGTAGTTACATTTCGTAAATAAAGTGTTTTCTGAATTTTCTTAAAAAAATCAGTAATGATATTTTTGTAATTACGTTATTTTTAACAAATTACAAAAGGACATGATGATCATTTAAAAAATAATTTTTCTATCAAACTTTGATAAGTTAGTCTAGTACTTTTCACTAAAATGTGTTATTCTATTTTTCTCCCAATTTAATATATACTAGTATTTTGCCCCGTGCACACGCACGGGGTTACACGATTAGTATATTACATTAATGTGTTTTTGTATGTAAATTTTTGTTATGAGTTTTCATGTTTCTTGTATTTAGTGTAGTATNTTTTTTGGTTTTTTTTTTTTTTTTTTTTTTTTTATACTTTGCTTGTGAAATATATTTACATTTTGGAATGTAAATTTGAAAGTATAATCATAACTACAAATTTACTGGCACAATCCATTGTCATTCCCCAAAAGAACCACTTGACAAGAACCGAGAGTGTAAAATAAGTTTGTAAATTAGTCATGCACAAGACATCATCATGAACCTCCAAATGGGCATAAGGACACTGAGCAAGGGAAATAAGTCTAAGGACCTGCTCAAGTTCCAATTTTCCATCTTTAATTTTGGCTGACACAACAGGATATCCCATTTGCTTTGTCTAAGAACTCATAAGCTTGTTCACAGGTTCTCCCGATCCCTCTTCCAAGGCAGACATAAGTCTTTTGTCTTTGCGTTTGAGTAAGCGTGTTTTTTAATGTAGGCAGCAAGCGACTTCTGCTCACCAAAGTCATACAAGCTGAGTAAGAATTTGTGGAGACATTAAGGAAGTCAAAATAGAAGCTTGCATATTGTACATGCACAACATAAGAAGATACAAGCTACAATCACCATAACTTGATACAAGCTATACTAAGCATTTTTGTATTTCCTTTCATCCTGAATGGTCATGGTTAACGGTTTCACCTAAGGAGTGCTTTAAAATGCATTCAATCATTACCAATAACAACAGATATTTGCTCTCTACACATTTATGACCCCTAAGAAGTATGGGTAAAGATTTTTCTTGTCCTTTATCCTGACAAAGACTGAAATTACAATTTCTGAGCAAGGAGGAGAAATTTTGTGCACAAATATTATTATTGAGCGTGAGCTATAGTTTAGTAATTGCTTTTGTTACAGAAGAAAATAGGCGTGAGCTAAACCTGAAATACTTCAGCACCAAGATAGCTTTGAAGCATAAGGATGACAGATGCACCCTTCCTGTAGCTTATTGAATCAAATATTTCGTCAATTTCAGCAACATGATTAACTTCCACCTGAGGAAAATTTTGGACTTATAATAAATAGGTAGTACACTTGTTAATTTATATATGGAAGTTTGGACTTATAATATATGGAATTGACAGCATTTTTCAGAATTATGTCCCCCTTAATAGCATGTACACTTGTTTAGGTTACCTCTATTGGGTGAGACTCTTCAAGCCCATCTAAGCTTAGACCTTCAGTAGATTCATCCAAAAACTGGGTCCAGATTTTCCATTCAGGGAACAAACTGAACAAACTGTCAGTAGCCAAGTAGCTGACCTGAAACAGATAAAGAGTAACAACACATTCACAACAAAACTCAAAATCATTAGTAATACAAAGACCTTAAATTTGAAATATACCCAAGTAGCAAAACCCTCGTTCAACCATAGATGAGTCCACCACTCCATTGTGACAAGATTGCCAAACTACTGGTGGGCCAGTTCATGCGCCACTACAGTGGCAACCTAGGAGCAGAGATTATGTACTTTAGATAATTGCAGAAATATGCACAAATACAACTTCCTCTAGGGAATAAAAGGACATGTTGGCAGTACCCTCTGCTTGTTAGAAGCTGCTGAATGTTGTTCATCATAGAGAAGAGTTGTGTCAAGGTATGTAACTAAACCGTAATTCTCCATATCTCCAGCAGCGAAATTAGGAATCGCAATCATATCCATTTTTGGAAGGGGATATGGGACAGCAAAGTACCTATAAAGGATTATTGGAATTATTTTGCAATGGGTGTGATACATGCCAGAATGTAAAAGCAAGGCTAACCAAAAGAAATGCAAAACTTTGCAGGCAAATAAAGTTTGAGATGTCAATTGATGGACGTACTCCTTGAACGGATCCAATGTCTTTGCACCAACATGCAATGCAAATTTACCCTGATCAGCTTTGCCTACTTGACAGTATACCCTGACTTTAATCCCTGAGTAAAAGATGAAACTTGATTAAGAACTTGTAGAATTGACCGAAATACAATAATGGATAGAATGAATTTACCATTGGTGACTCTTGATAGGAGACAATCTTCAAATTTCCACTAACTTTCTCATCCACGACAGGCATATTGGTGAGAGCCACTAAATCAGATGGCACCTCTAGTGTAATCTTGAACGTAGCCTGTTGCACAATGTGTCAACAGAGAACTTAATAAACAGAGTGAACAAAAAAAACATAAAAAACTAATGTTGTTGAAGCCTTTATTAATGTGGTTGATAAATAGGCATGGGTGTGAAAAAAAACATGTTGAACACCGTCATGTTCAGAAGAAATAAAGGCTAAAAAAAAAACATGTTGAACACCGCCATGTTGAAGGAAAATAGTAAGAAATAAAGGCTCCAAAAAAAAATTAGAAGATTTATAAGATGATATCTAACCTTTGCATTGACCAGAATCATGTTGTAGCCGATTATTTCACCAGGTTTGTCGACTCTACGAAAGCCCCAAATCCGACCAACTCGTACATTGATCTTCCATTCAGTTGTTTCATCCGGCAGATCAGAAATTGAAGAAAATTTGAGCATTTTCAGGTAGTTTTATATCAGAAACATAGAACAAAAAAAACTGAGAGAACAAAAACCCAAAAGAACTAAAGCACGAAGAAAGGAAATATATAAATTGTAAGTTTAGGTGAACGACGGTTTATGAATTCAACAATCCTATATATTCGGGGATTGAGGGAGTAGTGGGTAAGTAAATAACTGAAGTTTTTTTTTACTTGATTTTAAAAAGAATTCAAGATATGAACCATAATTTCCAACTTCTCTCTAAAGTTAAATTACTTAGCTTGTTTAAAGGATTATTAGGGAACAATAATTGTAATTTGAAAAATGATATAAAGTGAAATCTACGTATTTCCAATTACAAAAATTATAGATAATTTGGGAGGATAAAAAAAAATTATAGATAATTTTTTAAATGATGAAATAGGTCTAAAATATAGCATCTTTTAGTTATTTTCAAAGATTTTAAAAGATAATGATAAAGTAATTATTTATAAATTAAAACCTTTATAATTATATAAACTTATATCAAAATCAATTTTAAAAAACAAAATCTTATTTTTCATTGTCGATTTTGTTGTAATTTTTTTTTAAAAAATTGATTAGAAAGTGTTTTAGGGGTTTAGGGATTGTAATTCTAGCCATAGTTTTTAATTGGTCATTGAATAAATTACATCAAAAGAATTGGCTAATTGGTATCAGGCATAGAGGCGGTAAGTGTGAGAAGAAGATCGAACATACCATAAAGGCATATTAAATATTATCCCAAATGTAAACATAAAAAGTTAAAGAGGCAAACGTCGAACACAAAGAAATCCTCGGGAAAAAGAAGGGGCATTGGAAGACTGTATTGCATAACATAGGAAATTATCCATAAACTTATCAACTTTTTGGGGATGCCTTGGGTGGTCCAGCTGGTGGAGCAGTCTGTGAAGCTGGTGTACCACTACCACCACCGGTTACTCCAGCAGACCCATCAGAGGAGTAACCTCCCCCAGCAGCAGCTTGTGGGTATCCTCCATAAGACCCATATGCCTGTGGTGTTTGACCATAGCCATATGTCGGAGGTGGTCCATATCCTGACGCAGCTGGTTGGGCATACCCAGACTGACCACCATAGCTTCCAGGAGCACCAGGCGACTGCTGGTTCTGCCCATAAGCTGGTGGCTTCGCACCAGGTGGTGTTGCTCCATACCCGGAACTGTAAGCAGCCTGAGAAGTTGGAGCAGCTCCATACCCAGCCTGACCAGTACTACCTTGAGGAGGTTGTTGCCCAGTTGTGCCGTACCCAGCTGATGATGGTGGAGCAGCTTGAGATGCATCTTCCTCTTGACTAGGATTATTGTTGCTTCCGTAGCCACCCTGTTGCTGATCATACCCGGCAGCTTGACCATATCCTGATTGCTGTGAGGCATTATAAGCCCCATACCCATCTTGCTGGTATCCCTGACCAGCTTGGCCATAACCAGAAGCATGTTGGTAGTAATTGTAGCCTGTGGTATCTGTAGGTGGAGCTGAGCTACCACCACTATTTTGTTGCTGTGACTGTTGCTGACCATAATAATCATACTCACCTTGCGTGCTCTGCTGGGATGGTGTCACAGAGGATTGGTCCCACGTAGAGGAGTAGCCAGCTGAAGTTTGTTGAGGATAACTTCCGTAAGGTGGTTGACCATACTGAGTTGGACCCGGATATGCTCCTGGTTGCATGTAACCATAACCAGGCTGTTGTGCAGGCGGAGCACCAGGTGGTGCCCAGCTTGATGGTGGGCGGCTTTGATAACCTTGTTGTGGATAGCCTCCACCCATTGATGAGTTTCTCATACGGTTCTGCATAAACCAGGCCATTTAAGTAAGCAATTTCCAAGAAGATAATAACTACAACACCAAGAAACACATGAGCAAAGAGGCAAAAACATAAAAAGCAGATAAAAATAACTAGATGAAGAGAGACATACAAGGATACGCCATTACCAATATCTGTCCATATAGGAACAACCAAGTTCATATCATAGTCTAGAAGGTAATGGTGATGCCTACATACCGTACTGATTGGTGAAATTATTGGGTTACTCCAGCAGAAGCCCATCCCTTTCCCTATCCGAGATAAAATAGGTACACGAAAAAGCCACGAATACTATAGAAGCTTTTCCAGAAAAAGGCAACATACATATATACATGGATCCTATATTTTGAAGGCAAAGATTGCACGGCAAAATATCCTAATAACAACGAAAGATTTCCATTTCGAATAGTATCGATACTCATGAAATCATATTAGCAGATTCAAGCTGGGGTACGATCGCTCTTGAGTAAATCATAGCAGAAGGGTTCAATTAGAACTGAATTCAAGAAAAACTGAGGCAACCACACAAGGCCGTCTAAAATCAGTTACTACGTAAGCAAATTATTGACACGAGAAAATGGCTAATAGTTCTTCATATGTCAGTCGCCTACCTTTGCTGACTCCCTGATGTTGAATCTAGCTGAGCGAAAACGTTTGTGACAAAAAAGAGCACAACATACAATACAGAATATCACATTTATTGTATACAAATAAAACCCAAATCAACATATGTAGACTGTTTTAGAAATACTATCACAGCAGGTTGGACCAAAACTATCGTAACTGTAACCCAATGTAGCATCAGCCAGCTTGGGTGTGATAGAAACTATGAAACATATGTATCTATATAACTACAGACAACAAACTATCTACAATAGGAATACCATTTGAAAAGTGAATATGCTAAAAAAAGCTCTTGGTAAATTGAAAGTCATAAAAAACCACACTAAGCATATTTTAAAATTAGAATCTCAAAAAGATGAAAGGAAAGGCTGATAGAGATACTTTCATAGAAAGTTAGTAGCAAAAGCATAGAACTCAGTGTTGGAAGGTACTGGCAATGAACAGAGTAAGAAGAACCAACATATAGTAACTACAACAACCAGTAACAAATAATAGAAAGACATATCTTTTTGTAAGAGCTCAAGCCTTTTCAAGTGCTTGAATATAGAATAAAGAACATCACCCTGCAAATACGCAGAAGAGAAAAACGAACTATGCTGTTCAATGTAGAGGCGGTTTTAGGTGGAGCTAATAAGATGGAAATGAAGGCATAAGATGAGTATTGCTCATCATCAGCACAGTGAGCAGCTAGCAGCTGATACACTGAGTAAGTGAAACTAAAAACACCAATCACAGACATACTCTTCCCATGATAGGAGAAGGAATATCGAAATTTCTGAAAATAATACAGTATGACGTCCGTAGTTTAAGGGATAGGCTAGATAAACCTAAAGCTAATGACGAAGAAATGATGTTATCAAAACACAAAGCGATTCAGGAAGAAAAATAAGACAGTGCAGAAGCCTGCCACAGTCCATAACAAACACAACAACCAAACATACCTCGCCACTGATGATTTCATTAACTAAATGTTTAGCATGTTCAATTTGATCGGTGGTCCCATCAATCTGCAAAGTTCGTTCTGGGGTTGGATCTCCAGGGGGCAAATGCAAAGGAATAACCTGCAAATAATTGCCATGGGTTGGACAAACAGAAATGGTGTAAATGTTGTAGTTTCACAAGAAAGCAGCACAAACCTGAATTCGAGCACCAGTCTTAGCTTGCATAGATTTGATTGTTTCACCTCCTTTACCAATCACCAAACCAACCTAGAGCAGTTTGTGGATTACATAACAGATATAGGTAACAGAAACTGGTAGATCTCCGGGGGAGTAAAATACCTTATTGTTAGGAATTTTCATAACAAATTGATCAGATCCTGCGAGTCCACCACCCATCCTACGGGAGCCTCCACCGGAAGCAGCAGAGCCACCTGCCTCAGCCTCTTGAAGGACGTCAGTGATCAGTTGTTCAGCCTTAGAAATCTGGTCGGGCGTGCCTGTTAGGTCGACAGTCCTGGTAGCAGCATTAGGGTCTGCATCCATATCTCGGGTAACCTGAATCTTGGCTCCAGACTGAAGTTGAAGATACTTAATAGTTTCCCCACCTTTGCCAATGATAACTCCAACTCTGGTATTCGGAATATCAATCTTCTTGGTATTGCTAGCTCCCTGGAAGCTACCGTATGAAACGGGTATGGAAGATGGAGCAGTCGCTGAGAGCTGCTTACCCTCAGAAGGATAGGAGCTGAAGCCTTTATCCCCGTAATCATATGAAGCGCCGTTGTCGACGCGAGGACGTTTGGCGTCAGCACTGTTGAGGAGACGAGCAGCGATTTCCTGCGCCTTCTGCTTAGCCATCTGGATTTCATCCATCGGAGGAGGGACGCTGTTGTAAGAAGACGGCGGAGGAACAGAGGTTGCGACGGGATCAGGCGAAGCAGAAGGGATCGGGCCAGAAGAGAAGCCCGTAGGCCTGCGGGTTGACGGAGGAGGTGCGCTCTGCTCTTCGTATTTGCGTTTGTTGGAGTAAGCCTCCGATGAGTACTGAGATTCGTCCGCCATGTTCCCCTTCCACAGAAACCCTAGAGGCGGAGAAGAAAACACTGAGCTACTCAGATTACGCACGCGATTATTTATATGGCGTTGGTTGTCTACCCAATAAACTTTTTTTTTTTCCCTTTTATCTTTTTAAAATATTTTTTTTTAAAATTTTTTTTCTTTTTCCATTTATCGACTAATAATATGAGATATGCGAGATCGTTTGTACCATTTGTTAACTAGGTGATTTCAGCACTTTTAGTGCGGATAGAATTATTTTAAAAATTATTTATAAAATTATTATCATAAAATCAAATATAATAAATTTATTTATGTTGGTAATTCATATTTGATATAACATCTCATATATTTGAAAAAAAATATGATATAACATAGCAATTTAGGTACCCAAAACAAAAATCAATGTAACACATCAATTCAAATAAGAAATTACTTTAGAAATTATGATCACAAAATCCAACAAAACAAACCATTGTATGTTCTTTTAAAAGGAAATCCAACTAAAAGCTAAAAAACAAAACAAATATGCGACCACATTTCAACGGAAACATAAATACAAAAATTATAAGTTAAAGAAACATAATTTTTAAGTTACATAAATACAAAACCTTATTCATAACATGCATTTTTAAATGATTTTCAAATCTTTTTAAGAATATCTTTACTATATTATATGTTTTAAGGTGGTTCAATTGAAGTAAAAGGATGTGAAGGTGAGTGATTGTTTGAAATATAATTATTTTCTAATTTATTATCAATGTGATCTATTTGTTTTGATATAGTATGTAATATTTGACTTTTGATAGTTATTTTGTTCGTATACAGATTTAATATCTGCTATGTTAATTGAATCTTTATCATCTCTATTTGCGCCAGTTCTAAAAGGTGTGGCTATTATTTGTCTTTCAGGTGTATATATTTTAAGTTCCTTTAAAGGTGGGTGGATTGTTTTAATTTTTTCACCATTAGTTAATTCCCAGTTAGTATATAAAGCTGAACTAGTTGAAAAGGGTAATTAATTTCATTTTCTAAGGCATATTTTTCAAACCAAGTGAAAAATGGAATGTTGGTTTCTATAATTCTCATAGAGTCATACCATAGTTCACGATACATAGTTGTTGTTTCTTTAGGAAAAATTTTAAAGTACCATTGTCTTTTTTCTTTATTTATATCAATAACTAGACCAATTAAATTTTCAGATAATGAAATCCTAAAATCCATAGCTAGTCGACTAGATAGTTTGGATAAACAAAAAGGAATTAACAACATAGATGACAATAGTCAAGCTAAAACTAGTGAAGAAGATATAGAAATAAACCACATCAAAAGAAATATTCAAAAATCTAGAAAACCATACTACCCAAGACACTCTCCACCAGACCTACTCTTTGAAGAACACCATAAATTTACAAGTCCAAATCAATACACTAGAGACGGAATTTATGAATGGAATATAGACGGTAGATCTGAATATGAAATGATGAATTTATTTCAAGAAATGGGAATGACAGCAGTAGCCTATAAAAGACAAATGACCGATGCACAAGCTGCTGTTATGTTAACATCAGGATTTAATGGAGCCTTAAAATTTTGGTGGGATAAAGCTTTAGATATAACATCTCAAGACTATATATTAAAACATACTGAAACTAAACGAGTACAAGGACCAGATGGCTTTTATCAAGAACGAGAAGAACAAAATGTTGTAGAAGTATTTACACACACTAACAATGCATTTCGTTGGAAATCCATCAGAAGAGTTAACAAGTAAAAAATTAATCTTAACAAATCTTAGGTGCCCAACACTAGGAGATTTTAGATGGTATAAAGATATATTCGTAACAAACATATTTCAACGACATGACTGTAGTCAAGCCTTTTGGAAAGAAAGGTTTATTGCAGGATTACCGTCGTTCTTTGCAGAACGACTAACAAATAAATTAAAGGACTATTCCGGAGGAAAATCTATACCATGAGATTCTATAACATATGGTCAATTATTTGCCTTCGTTAACAGAAAAGGCTTACAAATTTGTCAAGATCACAAAGATAAAATACAAACTAGTAAATTCAGATTCGGTGAAACCATGGGTTCCTTTTGTGAACAATATGGCTACCACCGTCTAACTCCACCCTCAAGAACAAAACGAAAACAACATAACTATAACAAACTTTCATAACCACAACCTTACCATAAACCTAAAAATTTTAGGAAACGGTTTTCAAATCCTTACGATTAAAAGAATGAAAAAATGAAAAACCCCAATCAAAAAGAGAAAATTGTGTGTTGGAACTGTAAACGTCCATGACACAAATCCACGGAATGTAAAATGAAAAAGAAAATTAATGAAATTTTCCATGATCAAGAAGATATTAGAGAAAAACTAGAAAAACTACTTCTTTCAGAAATAGAAAATTCTGAAGAACTAAGTAGTGAACCTTCTCTAGATATTATAAAAGATAATAGTGAATCATCATCTGAAGATTCACAAAGTTATTCAGACAATATACAATATATGCAATTGTAAAACAATAAATGTAATTACTAAAGATTTAGATAAACAATTTCTAAGAGACATAATTGACAAAATTGATGATCTCGAAACCAAAAAGGAATATTTACTAAAACTGAAGGATATCGTCAATAGAGAAAACCATTATACTTCTCCGGAACCATTTAGCCTTAATAAGATACTAGAGAAATATCCTTCTCCTACACTAGTTAAACAAGTAACTACAGGCGAATTACAAGGAAAAGTAAAAATACTAAAAACTTAAATAAAAGAATTACAACAAATTGTTCCCTAACAACAATTAGAACAATTACAAATAAATGCAAAAATAGCACTAATAGAACCAAAACTAAACTTACCATATAACTCTAAGACAAATCAAACCCCAGCTAGTACTAGACAAAATCCACAACAAACCAACACCGGAGAAGAATATCTCAAGATAATAAATAAAATAAACTATCAAAAATGGTATACAAAAATTACCTTACATATAAGTTATGACTTTAAATTAGAAATAATAGCACTATTAGATACAGAGGCATACTATATAATTGTATAAGAGAAGGAATAGTCCCAACAAAATATTACGAGAAAACATATGAAAAACTTAGCGGTGCAAATGGAAGTAGTTTAAAAGTAAACTATAAGTTACCAAAAGCAAAAGTATGCAATAAAAATTATTGCTTTAAAACACAATTTATACTAGTCAAAAATCTAAGTCAAGAAGTCATATTAGGAACTCCTTTTTATCACACAAATTTATCCATTTAAAGTTACAGAATTAGGAATCACTACTAAAGTAGTAGGAGAAAAAGTAATATTTGAATTTTTATCTCCAATGAAAACTAAAGATATATTAGCTTTACAAAGTCGACAATTGAAAAATCTATAAACTTAATCAATGGAAACGAAAAGCATATTCAATATTTACAACAAGAAATAAAATACCAACAAATTGATTTTTTAATTTTCAAATCATATGTTTAATTAAAAAAATAACATATTTTTTTTACATATGTCATGATTTGAATTGTAAAAAACGGATATATATTACTCAATTCATGAAGAAAGTAAGTGTATACTAAAAAAGTCCCACATCGCCTACGAAAACTTTTGGTGGCTCAAAATATTACTATATAAAGACTACAACTATGATGAACCGTAAGACAAGGAAGCCTCTCTTGATAGGCATCCAAATTAAAATGTTTTATTTTGTTTTGAATTTCGGTTTTTTATTAAACCGTATAATTTTTAATCAATAATAATATTTTAAATTGGTTTAAAACTTATATATTTTAATAGATCGAAGATATAAAACATTCCAAATATGTATTTATTTTTAAAATATAGTGATATACAATATTAATCCACATTATATAATATGATTTCATCATATATATGTATATATATATATATATATATATATTAATGTAGCAATTATAATTCAAAGTATATTTTTGTACTTAAATCCAATATATTAATAGAACAATATATTAATCCGAAATCTTTTTTCCCTAAATATTAGGGAATTTTAATTTTTAAATAATTTTCGGTTATTTCTTTATTCGAATTTTACATTATCTAATTCCCCACTCATTTTTTCGGAATTATTTTATGAAAATATTTTACTTACATAAATTTTAAACATACATAAATTATAAACCTACGTATTTAAAAATATATTTGTTCATTACAAAATAGTTCATATGTTATATGTTAGTGGTTCATTACAAAATATATGATTATGTTATTGTAAATATATACTATATACAGAAAGTCTTGACATTTCAATGTGTAAACCATATTTCTATTTTTAACCATATATGATTATGTTATTATTTATATATTTTATACAGAAATTCTTATATTTTCAATGTGTAAACCATTTTTTAAAAGCATATATGATTATGTCATTGTATATACAATACACGATTATCTTATGATAAATATTATGGATTTTTTTTTTTACTTTTCATTCACAAATATAAATCTCAAAGATTTGAGTTTTAAATTATATATATTACTAGAAATAAAAGATAACTTTGTTGTACTTTAGGTAATGAATTTGTCCCTATTTACATCCATGTTCTTAATATTTTAAATTGTACACTAACGAATCTTAAAAAATCCCGAAAATTAGTTCTATATTTAAGCTAACTGTACTAAAATATTTTTAAAATATTTGGAATAATATACGCCATTAATTGTATTAGGTTTAATTCTTTGGATATAAATACACGTAAAGTTTCTTCGGTAGGAAAAACCATCATCTCCCTTTATTTTCTTGTGGCTCAAGATGATTTGTTAATTCTTTTCCTCTTCCATCTCTAATGTTTCATTTGTTTTTTCCATGTCTTGGTTACACAATAATCACATAGCTTTTCTCTTCATCATGTTTTTTAGTTGTTTTCTTTGTTTTATAATTCTACTAGATTTTGATCAGCGCCAAGCGCAGAGTTTTTCATATATCACAATATATTTTATTATTAATTAAATACATTATCATATCTACAAAATATACAAATATTTGATTTTTTTAGTGAAGTATAATATATTGTCTACCAAACATATATAAAATTATAATATCTATAGGAAATATATATTTTTATCATTATGGCAGTGTCATGTAAGGAAATTTTTATATTTTTTTAGGGTTTTGTGCAAAAAAACCCATGAACTC
>OVAF01001405.1:0-22498 GCA_900406245.1 Odontarrhena argentea | reverse complement strand
TCCAACAAAATATCAATGAATATGCCCGTTGGAATGAGGATGATTTCTTGTAGTGGATAATGCTCATCTCCTGCTTATAAAACTTAACTAGCCATTTCTCTCAGACTCACCAAACCTACGTACAATACCAAGAGTGGTGTTTATAGATCCTCGTTTGGCAATCCCACGCACCTCTCAATCTCAACTCTTCTCTTAATCCTTCTTCTATATTCCTCTCTTATTCCTTCGATACTAAACTCTTAGAGTCATATCAATACGACCATACGTTGAACCATATGGCTTCGATGAACTTCTCCTCTCCTCATCATCAAGTCCTCATCAAAAGTAATAAAATAAAATATTACGATCGAACTCGTTTATATATATATAGTAATATATGTTTTTAATTTGGGGCGAATTCATACTAATATTTGTTAATTTAACTTATTACAGCCCTGATTCTAATCATAATATGCTCACCAACCACTTCATCGTCCCCCATCCGTACGATTCAGGTTAGGTTTAATATTCTCTCTCTTAATGTTGTATAATAAACATATTTTATAATATACAGAGAAATTATTTTTGTATTCAGTTAACGTGTTTTGTTTCTTAAAATTTGACAGAGTCCGGACGGGGATGTTATTGACTGCGTGGACAAACTCGATCAACCAGCTCTAAAGCATCCTCTCCTACAAAATCACCAGTTTCAGGTAACTATATTTTATATATATATATATATATATATATATATATATATATATAATAAGTAAAGTGTTTTTTTTTTTGATAGTTAATGTTTCTATTCAGATTTATTAACAGTTAATGAATTTATTAACATTTAATAATAATGTTTTTTGTCCAAATTGTAATGTAGGAAATGCCAACTAATATGATCAAAACGGACGACGACGGATTTGGTTGGCAAGTCTGGCATGGTAATGGAGAGGCTTGCCCTGTCGGAACGGTCCCAATCCGACGTTTCGAAGGCGAACGAGTGAATACCAAATACGGGTCACCAATTTCAGATTCTCTAAAGGACGTAAGAAAAGATCATTTGGTAATATTAACCACCCTTTCTAATTTTATTTAAATTGGATTATTAGGATGCCTATAATTTTATTCTACAAACAAAAAAATATAAATAATGAGCGATATATATATATATATATATATATATAACCATAAATGTAAGTCAGTTATTATATTTCCTTTTATGATAATAAATTTTGGTGATTAATCAAAGTACAATCTCAAAATATATTCCAAAGCATTAGCCAAATTCTAGTATAAGCTTTAAACTTTAAATGCGCTTTAAGCAAGTTGACTTACCCACTTGGCCACTTTCACCAACGAAACAAATCCATTTCACTAATGGTCTTATATTAGCCTTTTACGGGGTCTAAATTAATTACAAACAAGGTGATCCCCGCACTAAAGTGCGGGAATTATTTCAAAAATCATTATCATAAAACCAAATAAAAATAAAACTATTTATGTTATATTCAGTTTCTATTCCACAACATATCATATATTTGCAACAAATAATAATATGGTATAACATATCAACTTAGGTCCACTATATGTGGGCATATTAGTTATTGATTTACAAACAATTTATTTTTATTAAGATTCAAAGTGGCGATTTTATACATGTTGTAGATATAAAACAACCAACTGAACAACTGAATTTTTATAAAATTTAACAGTCAATTTATTATTTATAATAAAAATGGTAGCAAGCATGAGCAACTTACTTGTATCTAGCCTTACCAAAAAAAAAAACTTACTTGTATCTAGGGCCACCCGACTAATGAAAATTTGGTTATATTCTAAATCACGTTCTAAGTGTTCAAGAAAGTTTTGCACCAAATTTTAAGAAACAATAACTTTTATTGACTTACGCAAAATAATTAACATAAAACTACTTGGAGAAGTAGTAACTTTATATTTTAAAATTGTATATTTAATCAAAATTTAGATAAATACCAAAAAAAAACCCTAGAATATTAATAAAGATCTGAAGATATCTTATGCTCAAAGATTATTACAATAATTTTTTAATATATATGTCAAAAGAATATAAGTAGATATCTATCCAAGCAAAAAAGAAGGGTAATTGTTCCATTATTGTAAAATGTAAATTATCTAAAAATTATATATACAGTTTAAATGTTTGTATGGGTAGCCAAAACAACCCTAGAATATTAATAAAGATACGTAGATATCTTATGGTCAAATATTATTATAACCATTAATTCCGTTAATGGAATCGTAGAGAAATTTAAACGGACTTAAAATGAGTTTTTAATGACATGGATTAACAATCAATCAAATTAAAAGAAATTTTACTTTAAATGCAATGCTAGAATTGCTTAGAAGATGTCACGTAGGACAATGTATCTCACAATTGTATATAAAGATATTTTAATCTTGGGTTTTGAAAGTTATTTTGGGCTTTTATACAGGGTTGCAGGTTTAATAAAATTTTTTTCGCAAATGGATCGTAGAGAAATCCATATGGGCTTTTGATGACATGGACTAACGACCAATCAAATTAAAACAATTTTAATGAAAACTCTAGAATTATTCAGAACACGCCACGTAGGACATTGTATCTCGTGTTTGTATATAAAGATATCAAAACATTTAACGTAATTCTAATATTAACATTTTTTGTATATTTGTTGGGGAAAAAAAATCAGCACGCCCTTGCATATGCCAGTATGCAACCGGTATATGGTGCTAAAGCCACATTAAACGTGTGGAGTCCGGTGGTGGAATCCGGCGAGGATTTTAGCTTGGCGCAGATCTGGATTAGATCAGGGGACTACGATACCAACGATCTAAATACTATTGAAGCCGGTTGGCAGGTAAATATTAAAATTAGCATTTATTTTTTTTAATATTAATATCTTATAATATATATATATATATATATATATATATATATATATAATGGTTTCTTATAAATATGCATTGACATAAATAATTAATTATAAATTTGTGTTTTTGCTATTTAATTAGGTCTACCCGAACAGATACGGTGATCGCCAACCGAGGTTATTCACGTATTGGACCGTACGTATTCTCGTTTAAATGATACTATAATATAATGTATACGAATTTTTTGTGATTAACACATATGATATCTTTTGCAGCGAGACGCGTACGTACAGACGGGTTGTTATGCTACTCACTGCGATGGATTCGTACATGTGAGTAACACCATAGCACTCGAGGCTGCCATTACCAGGACTTCGACGTGGGGAGGTGACCAGTTCGACATTACCATACAAATCTGGAAGGTTAGATTTTTGTTGTTAATTTACTGTTTATTGCTCGGGGATCCAAATAATATGGTTTGGCCCATTTTAAGCCCAATTTTTTAAATCACATAATTAGTCAAAACCAAATAATACACAGTTTGGCCAAGTAAAAGCCCAACATTTTTAATCACCTAATTGGTCAATGAAAGCCTAACATTCTTAATCACCTAATTGGTCAAAACCAGAAATTTTGGTTTGGCCCATTCATAGCCCAATTTTTTTAATCGCCTAACTGCTCAAAACCAAATAATATGGTTAGGCCTATTGAAAGCCCAATGTTTTTAATCACCTAACTGGTCAAAACCAAATAATATGGTTTGGTCCATTAAAAGCCCAAATATTTATCTTTTTTTTTTTTTTTTGGGGTCGGATCCCAAATATTTATCAATCATTTAAATTGATAATGCTATTCGCAGAAGAAAGAAGCTCGTAGAGGCTAACGTCGTAATTCAATTTGTAGACTGAAGTTAGTTAGTGGGCCTATCATTTATGGGTCTTTGTGTTGCCTTTTATTGTAGACCCATGGTCTTTGGACCCTCAATCAGTTTCAAATAAAGCTTATGAGTTCAATTTTTTTTTTTTTTGTCAAAGTGCATTTGAATGTTGTTATATATCAGGCCAATGTGGTATTAACTTCACAGTTTGATTCTTGGATGATGCAGGATATCTTTTCGGGGAATTGGTGGATGGCCATGGGTAAAAACATCATGCCTGTGGGTTACTGGCCTGCCGAGATATTCACAACACTCGCCGATCACGCGAATCAAGTGCAATGGGGCGGTGAGGTCTACTACCGCAACCTTTCCAGCACCATAGCACAAATGGGATCGGGGGAATATCCGAATAAGGGATTCCGAAAGGCAGCCTACTTCTGCAATATCGAGACCGCGCAGGAGAATCGGACATTTCTACCGATTCAAGAATTTGGAATAAGAGCCAGTCAGCCAGATATTTACATGGTCAAGAAGGCTCACAGTAGAACCTGCGGCAACCACTTCTACTATGGAGGTCCTGGGCCAGTTCGTTCAGCGTCGTTTCGGGGAGCCACTCTTACTTTCACATTCTTCCTTTTCTCACTGTTTTGGGTCGTTTAGTTCTTGGGTTTGTATAATAAAAGTCGATACATATATGTATCAAAACCGTGGCATTAGTTTTCGTTGAACTATGTGTGGGATATTTTATGGAATGATTTGTATTGTAGTACAAGAAGATTTTGTATCTTCCAGTGTGAGAGCAAACCTAGTACTCTATTTTCTATTGTAATGTTATAAGATTCAAATGAATTACGCACCAAAAATTAAACCTCTTTTCAGAAATCACAATTCAAAACCACAAGATCTGTAAAGGAATATAAGAACACTCTGAGAATCCAATCAGATAAGAATCAAATCAAAGTGAATGCAGTTTAGATATTTTGTTTTAGGTATACCGTTTAGAAAACTTTATCTTATAAATACTTTATTTTAAAATGTTGGAATAAGAAAAAATAGTTATAAACATATAATCAGAAATATATAAGGAAAATATAAGGAAAATATAAGTAAAATATAAGTAAAAGATAAGCAATAAATAAGAAAATTACATTATCATTTATGTTGTTGATTGTTGGTTTATTAATTTTAATATGTATACTTGTGTATGTTCGACCCTTCACTTAAAATAACGTACCAAACTTCGGAAAAAATAGATCCTAACAATTCAAAAAATTAAAGCTCACAACAAATATGTGATATATAAAAATTGATAAAGTTAAATGTAACTGATAAATTGATGAAATGAAACTATATGTGACAAGTCAACCAACAATGGAACTAATAGCGACGGTCGAGAAGGTGTTTCGACCGGTCAAGGTCTTTGAGTTTATGGCTACTGATCCCAGTATCTATCGCACCAGCCATGCATTTGAAGCGCACTTTTTTACGGGGGTCCTAATCCGGCGCCGGCGAGTGCATCTTACGGTTTATGGGACACGGCGCTTGCACTTCTATGTTTAGGTTTATTTAGTTTGATATGTTGAGTTATGACTATGTACAAATCAAATTGGTGTGAACTAGAAAACCTATACCTATTCATAAACTTATATCATGTTATCTTTAATTAATTGACTAATGCATGTGGTTTGAATATTAAATCAAAGCATTCCGCAACTCAAATCACAACAAAGTCTAGAATTTCTCGAATTCAACCTCGTTTAGAAATCAACAATTACAAAATAAGTGATATCTTGGTCCTAATTCACTCTGTCTTTAGATTTTTCAGCAAAAATCCATGGTTGTATAATGCCTATGGCTCTTTTATATACTGTAATGATGTAAATATAGATACAAAAACGTTAACTTTTACAAAATAAAACTTACATGATTCAATGTAGACCAAACCCATTTAACAATATTTTAGTTCCAATAGAATATAAACAAGTTTTGATTTTAATTTCCAAGTGTCAAAAACTTGTACCAAAGTGTTAAAAATGTATGCATAACATAAACTCTTTATGCGACAACCCCATCGAGTCATGGACGATGCGATTATCTTTATAAATGGAGAACCATGTTAACGTCTCTAAAATACTAATTAGTTTCATCGGTTGGTGAGATCGACCAATCTTATCTACGTTTCCAAAATACTAATTGCACCGTTTGGTGAGATCGACCAACAATGATCATATCTATGATTACCATCATTTTTATATATATTGTTAGTCTCTGCTCATCATATTTTATATTTTTATTTTAAAAGTCTAAATAGTATAAATTTATGGAAAACCAAATAATTAAACTAAACATTATATGTAATCAAATCGAACATGTCATAGTATAATAGATTTGAGTTATAAAATGGTGAATTATTTATGTTTGGGTAAAGTGTTTTGTAGGAAAATATCTGTTAAAAATGTATCATTATAACATTTTTTGTTTTATATTGCATCGCATTTCTTACATATCAAGATCATAAATGCGTTAAGTCTTATAGCTTTCCAAATCTAAATGAAAATGCTAGAAACATCATTCTTTTATGAATATATATTATTTTTAATGCGGCTTGCAACAACAAGTTGTCTTAGAACCAACACGAATACAATTTCCGTCTGAAGAGCCTCTAGAAAGACAATCAGAATAGCATTCGAATTTTCCGTATGTAGCCGTACACTCGGCATGACATAACAGGTTTGATACTGGGTCAAATGTACCTAGAAAAATCGACATTAAAATTTGTGATAGACAAAATACATGTTAATTAAAAATCAGGTCATATAACATGTCCATTTGATATAATGTTTAAAATGAATTATAGTGGATATCGATTACATGCTGCAATTGATTTTGAAATGATTAACATCAATTAAAAATTAACAGATAATTTTTATTTGAAACAACCTGACGCCAAAACGTTGCCACTGGACAGCAAAACTGTTAATACTAATCCGAGTAAACAAGCTACAAGAGTTTTTGTTAAACCCATGATCTTTTTTTTCTTTTATAAAAGCTATTGAAAATAAAGATGTTCTTAATATTTTGGAAGTTAGAGAGAGATTTTATTTATATATTACTTTGAGTCTCAAGAAATCTAAGAAGATTTAATGCATATATATTATGAGCAGTATTCAAATCTTGATTTAAATGCAAAGTTTTGATTGGGCAGTTCAAAACTAGAAATAAACTATTGAAAATTAATAATAATTAAATACAGATTTTTTGTAATTATAATTAGGTATACGCAGTATTTTGGCTTTTATAGAAAGGTTTATTTATAGTGTATACAGCTTTTAGTCTGAAGAAATCTGTAACTATCATCTGTTTTTTCATATTTATGAGTAAGTTTTTAATTCTTGGCAATAAATCTTTGACTTAAATCTGAATATATATCTTTAATTTTTTATGGATGATTTCAAATTAAACGGTACCTTTTTATGTTTGGTCAACAGTCAACTTACACCTAAGGTTTCGAAAAGTAGATTGTTTTTTTTATAAATAAAATATGAGTCTTGTGAATCAAAGAAGATTTAATGCAGATACGGTCGTTTTAGCTACCAGATGATTTGATTACCGAAATTTGAACATGATTATCAAATATGAGAAATTCAAACTATATCCGGATTTCTCCCCAATAATTAAGAAACAATTTCAATATGATGATTGACTAAAAGTGGTACATA
Organism: Odontarrhena argentea; assembly: GCA_900406245.1. Classification (NCBI taxonomy): domain Eukaryota; kingdom Viridiplantae; phylum Streptophyta; class Magnoliopsida; order Brassicales; family Brassicaceae; genus Odontarrhena; species Odontarrhena argentea. Next base: position 15,037 of record OVAF01001405.1, on the reverse strand, counting down.
ATTTAAGAAAAAAAAAAGTGATAAGTCCCACATTATTTGTCTACCTAGATTTCGCTTTGTATTTTTTTTTCTATTTTATCCTAAATTATGTATACCTTTCGATTCAATTCTATAAAATTGAACCGAGATCACAGTTCCTAAACCGGAGATTAATGTTTCCAGAATTGCGTTTCGAGTATTTTAAAATAATTAAATAAATGTACTTACTTGATTTTGTTTGGTCAACAGTCAACCTCTAAGGCTTCGAAAAGTAGACTATTTTTTTTTTTAAAAATAATATATGAGTCTTGTGAATCAAAGAAGATTTAATGCAGATACGGTGAGCAATATTCAACTCTTATTTTAATGCAAAATTTTGATTGGGGAGTTCAAAATTAGAAAAAACTGTTGAAAATGAAATAATAATTAAATACTGGAAAATTGTGTAATTATAATTAGGTATACAACTGATTTGGTATTAAAAATGGCAAATAACTCGTTTAACATATGTCATGTTTGATTGCACAGTTGGAGCTTGCAAGACAAATCCGAGAAGTATATTTATTCTTAAATGCAATATTAAGTCAAGGTCTGTTTGTGGTACTGTGTAGGAGAAGATAATACTTGTTCTCGTTGTGCCTCTTCGGATTGCTCTCTTCTCTTTAAGACTTGACTCTTCGGAAGTATGAGTTGCTGGATAATTGAGTTGAGTAACATGACTTGGCATATGCATAATGCACGCACCTATAACGTTTTGGTTTTGGCCTTCTTTATTTGTTTGTTGGTGTTCAAATCTTTTTAAAAAGTTGATGGTTGATTCAACAAAATATTCCTACCCATGGACTTGAATCACTAGCATATTGCATCAAGAAAAATCTTGTCCATTCGATTTTTTTTCTTTTTTGGTTTCTGAGTATTGGTATGTTACTATTTAGATTTTATAGCTAATCGTGGTAAATTGTCACTAATTTCCCACATAATAATTTGATGCTATATATGTTATTCTCATTATTTTTTTTTTTAACGCTTAATCAAATTTAGATTCATATGAATGGGCCAAGCCCAGTTACATGAGAAGGGGGTGAGCCCAATAGGGACCCCAATACAGAGATATGGGACAAGCCCAGTTACAAGAGAAGGGGTGAACCCAATAGGGACCCCATTACAGAGATATGGGCCAAGCTCAAGCCCAATTACAAGAGAAGGGGTGAGCCCAATAGGGACCCCAATACAAGAAGGCAAAAGCCCGGATAAACTCAAATGAAACAATAAAACGCATTAAACTGGGCTCGAACCCAGACGGTGTCACAGGCACAACACTAGCACAACCACTAGGCTACAAGTCCCGGACAAATTATATTTTTATGTATAAAATAGTTACAAATAAATGGTGGTAATTTAATACGATCTTTTCAAACTACAATCCCACCAAACAAACTATAATTTCTTGCTATGTTATTCTTACTAACTACAAATTGTATGTATGATGTAATTACAAAATTAGCTACAAATAAATTGTAGCTAAAAACATTTATGTGACGGTCTCATCAACGATGTGGTTATCTCTGGAAATGGAAAAACATGTTGATTTTCCAAAATACTAATTTCACCGTTTGGTGAGATCGACCAACAATTTATCATATCCACGGTTACCAGCATTTCTATATAAATTGTTTGTCTCTCCTCATCATATTTTATATTTTTATTTTAAACAATCTAAATAGTAGAAATTTATGGAAAACCAAATAATTAAACTAAACATTATATGTAATCAAATCGAACATGTCATAGTATAATAGTTTTGAATTATAAAAGATGAATTATTTATGTTTGGGTAAAGTGTTTTGTAGGAATTAATATATTTAATAATGTATCATTATAACATTTTTTATTTTTATTTCATCACAATTCTTACATATAAAGATCATAAATGCGTTAAGTCTTATAGCTTACCAAATCTAAATGCAAATGCTAGAATCATCAATTTTTTTTATGGATTTATATTATTTTTAACGCGGCTTGCAAGAACAAATTTTGCTAGTACCGGCACCAATACAACGTCCATCAAAGAAGCGGTCATGAAGACAGTCAGTTTTACATTGCAATTCTCCGTATGTATCGTTACACTCGGCAAACATATCTTGTTTGATATTGGGTCAAATGTACCTAGGAAAATCAGCATTAAAATTTGTGATAGACCAAAAACATGTTAGTTAACAATCAGTTCATATAACATGTACATTTAATATAATGTTTTAAAATGAATTATAGTGGATATCGATTACATGCTGCAATTGATTTTAAAATGATTAACATCAATAAAAAATTAACACATAATTTTATGCCACAACGTTGCCACTGGACAGGAAAACTGTTAATACTAACCCGAGTAAACAAGCTACAAGAGTTTTTGTTAAAGCCATGATCTTTTTTTTTCTTTTATAAAATCTATTGAAAATAAAGATGTTCTTAGTATTTTGGATGTTAGAGAGAGATTTTATTTATATATTGCTTTGAGTATTGAAGAAATCTGTAGTCCTTTATTGCTTTTCCATAATTATGTAATTTTTTTTTTATTCTTTGCAAAGTAATCATTGACTTAAATCTGAATGTTTATCTCTAATCTATTATGGATGATCTCAAATCAAAGTGTAGTAAAGGTTTTTTAAAAGTAGACTAATTCGTTTTAGCAAACTATAAGTCTTGTGAATCTAAGAAGATTTAATGCATATATATATATATATATATATATATATTATGAGTAGTATTCAAATCTTGATTCAAATGCAGAGTTTTGATTGGGCAGTTCAAAACTAGAAAGAAACTATTGAAAATTAATAATAATTACATACAGATTTTTTGTAATTATAATTAGATATACAACTGATTAAAAAAATGGCAAATAAACCATCTGCCACGTCCTGTTGCAAGAGACTTCTCAGAATTTATGATTAGGTGATCTTGTGTATATATGTGTTTCATTTGATTATATATCAAAACTTCTAAAGTAGAAATTAAAAGAAAAGAAAACGGCAAATCAAATCACTCCAAAAGATATAAGACATTCAACGGCTTCTATATAAGACCTGGAAGGTTTGTACAGTATTAATTTGAAAGAGTGGGACCAATCGATTAAAAAAAGCTGACATGACAAAGCAGTTAGAAACGTGGCGAGGTGGGGTCTACTTAAGACATTATCAAGAGAGTGGGACCCATCATACACTGCAATGTGATTGGCTGAAGCGTCTCTCTCTAATTTGTACAAGGCGGTAATAATGCCCACGTGGAGCCTATGAAGTACCATTGATTGGTTGTTATTATACTTATGGCTTATGCTATTTGACTAGACCAGATAAAATTATGGGCACATAGCTAGTAAATAACAGCAGGTTTATTTCATTGCATTTGTTTTGCCGGCCCAAAGAATATGGTATGACTAGGACCCATTCAAACCCCAATATTTACTTATTTAATTGGTCATTAACCATTAGATAACACTGTTTAACTGATTTCTCCCTAAAGTATCATCTCTTACATAACCACACGTAATTCAAATGTTTATATATATATATATATATATATATTAGGCCGATGTCGTATTAACTTCACAGTTTGATTCTTGGATTAATTGTAATTTGAATGGTTTTATATATATTGTTAGGAATCTAAATAATATAACCCCAAATATTTAAACAGTTTGCTAACGAATAAATTTTTTTTTTTTTAGATATATCTTGCCAATGGGTTATTGGCCTCTCGAAATATTTACGACACTCACCGATCACGCAATATGGTACAGTGCCATAGCATAGATGGGATCGGGGGAATACCAGAATAAGGGATTCCGGAAGGCATTCTACTTCTGCAACATCGAGATCGTCCAGGAGAACCGGACATTTCTACCAATTCAAGATTTTGGAATAGGAGTCAGTCACCCGGATCTCTACACATGCTCACAATAAAAGTTGTGGTAATCATTTATACTATGGAGAATTCATACGGTTAGTTTAAAATGTAATTTAGGCTTTGTAAGATACCAAGATTTAAACTATGTTAATTTTTGGAGGTAAACGAGATATTAGTTCTAAGAATATACTCTTTATAACTAAGGTAGAGTATGCTCGAACATTCCCATAGTATTATATATTAAGATGATGTTATCCTCTAAGTAATTTATGATTATTATAGACTAAATGATTAGATTCACATAATTTGATTATACTTTTAGTAATGAAATTAGTTGTATTTGTATTTTCTATACAACTCTACTGGTATACATAAGTATTTAAAAATGTTGGAATAAGAAAAAAAAAGTTATGAGCATATAATCAGAAATATATAAGGAAAATATAAGTAAAAGATAAGCAATAAATAAGAAAATTACATTATCGTTTTATTTTGTTGATTGTTGGTTTATTAATTTTAATATGTATATTTGTGTTTATTTGATCTTTCACTTAAAATAATGTACCAAACTTCGGAAAAAATAGATCCTAACAATTCAAAAAACTAAAGCTTACAAAAAATCAGTGATATATAAAAATTGATAAAGTTAAATGTAACTGATAAATTGACGGAATGAAACTATATGCGACGAGTCAACCAACAATTTGAAAAACAAATTAATGTAAAGCCATAAAGTAAATGTAATGATATTCTCTTACAAAAAAAAATAAAATCAAATGATATTCTGAATCGCCTAAATTTAAAATGTTGGATCATACACATCATAAATTATTTTTTATTTTGGTTAGAAGAAAAAACTTAAAATTAAAATCATTAAAATTTGGTTGTGAATCATAATCTGTAATAATCACACACTGAGAAAGCATCGATACACATTTAATCGCCTACTTTTTGTCTCATATAAAAAAGCATCGATACACATTTAATCGCCTACTTTTTGTCTCATATAAAAATAAAATAAAAGTAATGGGGCGTTCCGAGAATCGAACTCGGGACCTCTCGCACCCAAAGCGAGAATCATACCACTAGACCAAACGCCCACATGGTTAAATATCTTATCACATCTTTAATCACTTAAGGGCACAGATTATAACAGCTAATCTTCGCAAACCAAATCCTGATTCTTTTCTACAAAGACTGTTTATTTTATTTTATTACAAGGGTTATTTTTTAACTGTATCAATCACAAGAAAGTGATTTGTCACTTGTCAACACTTTAAAAGACATGTATCAATCACAAGAAAGTGCATATAGACACACGTGAACCATCTTTTTCATAATTCATGATTCTTGATTTGCTGGTACATGCCGCACTTAGCGACAAGAAAGAAGGGCTCCACTTGTTTGGAGGAATCTAAAATTTACCCAATTTATGTCATTTTACTATTTACAGTATATGCTCTTCCTTGTACGCTAGTCCAAAGTTATTTGGGGACATACATTATTGATATGTGTTTTGTGCCGCACCATCAAGTAAGTGAGTAACCACTAGCCCTTTGTAACTTCACTAAATTCAAAACTTTTCTCAGATTTGTTTCTACTAAGATTTAAGAATAATGTTTGCTCTACTAAAACATTAACATGTAGTCACAAAGAATTACTTTAAGTAAAACTACTGAATACATAAATTCTGACTTTTTTCTTCTTTTTTAAAAAGTTGACTTCTAATTCATTTTATATTTCGTTTGAATCTTGTTTCTCTCGTCTTACAAGGGAAATACAAAAATTTATTGCATAACTCTGTAAGTCTGTATCTATGCTAGTGATTTGAAGGTATCAATAACCGATTTTTTTAAGTGATTATTTTAGTCTTTTAGTGATTCTCTCAAAATGGTTTAACTTTGTTTGTATTGAGACTACTTGCACTAGTCCCGTGCTCTTTAAAAAGTCGAGACCAATTTCGTCAACATCAAAATATAAGCTGATGAATAGAACACTTACAGATCCCCTCTACTTCTAAAATCCTATCACTTTGTTTTCAGAAACCCACGAACTTCAATGAGGAAGTTGTTGAGGTTCTTTCTGAATCTTTGGTAGTTGACACGGTCCAAGGATGATGATAGCTGGTTCGATGTCGTGAGCACCTGAAGCGCATTTGCTAGCCTCGTTTTGAAGTTTGGATTACCCTGCTTCTCGATCAACTCATTGCCCAATCCCTAGAGGTAACACAAACTGATAAGTTACAGCGGTTTCAGACAAAGAAACTCGGGTTTATGTGATTCAAGAGGGAGCCTAAGACTGACCTGGTAAAGGTTAGGGTCACAGAGAATAAGAGGGAACAAGGCATCTGCTGCTGTACTGACCAAGTCAGGACTGTAACAAGACAATGAAACAATTTAGATCTTTCACCCATAAGAGCGCTATTGAGTAATTTAGGTGAATAGCGTTAATAACCTGTAATCCTCAAAAAGAAGGAACTGAAGCAATGTGCGAAGGAATCGACTCAGGATTCCTTCATGGACTACCCCACTAGGATCTGTGTGCCCAGCAGCGTGTTGCCCCAAACCAGAGTTGCCAGCATTTGTCTCTTTGTGGTGATATGAAGCAAGCGCCTTCAGAGCTCTCAGGCACATTGTGACTATATCTACATCCTGATGAGCATATCAATGAACAGATTCTCTTTAATATTGTTGTAAAACAAGAGTAAAAGGATTCGTTTATTAACTCTGTAGAGAAAATTTCAATTCACCTGCTGGTGAAGACCGAAGTCAACTGTCATAAGTACATGGCTAAATGCGTCACGGTTGAGTTGTGCTAGCGTTTCGGGGTATACCTCGAGCATATGTGATATGAGCGAGAAATACTGCAGAATTTGATCGCTTTGGTGAAAGTTATAACAGTAAAAGTACTACGATAGGTTTGATCAATGGTAGATATGAGGCCTTACGTCGAAACAAAGCTTGGGGTATTTTAGGAGTTCCAAAGTTATAAGTGGCGTGATTATATGGAGACCAAAGTATACCACCTGTATGTTAAAATCATTACACAAACCATTCATGTAGAATTTCATCTTAAGTAACTTGATTTTACCTGGGATATGTTTGTGCTCTGTGTCTCAATACTGTCAGATGAAAAATCAACCTGCAAAAATATTACTCGTTAGAAGATAAGGAATGCTAGAGAATGTGTTATATCTTTTAACGGTACGTGCAAGCAGGAAAGTTTACCATATCTTTTGAACATAGATGGGAAAGTAGCTGAAGCAGAGCGCGTAGATCCTTGTACTTTTCGGTTTTTGCTTCATTGAGCAAGGTGCTTGAGAGAGACAAGGATATCTGAGGGCAAAAAGTAAGTGTATGTGAGGGTACACAAAATTTCTCTCGTCTGCTTTCACGACCAGTTCAAACAGAGAAGTAATGAAGACAAACGGTCACAGATTTACCTTCCCAATATTGTGTGCCGAATATGTGTGTAGAAGACTCATGCAGAAATTAATAACTACAGTCGTCTCATGAGCCTCTAGGTAAGATAATTGCCCATCCACCCAATCCACGACAAATTTAAGAAGTAGATAGATCACTGCAGACTGACCAATAAAATAATTTAGTGGGTATTCTAAACATAATGGCTCAAAAGCCATAGTCACAAGGATTTCAAAATCAGGTCGAAGATAGTGTACGATCTGCATTGAAATGTTTACGTACATAGACTTCACAAATTCGGAAAATCGCGTGATTATTACATGTACACCTTCAACAATACCTCATGTTTGTAAACCTCTAGAAGACGCAGCACAGGATCCATGACAGACAATCCCATCTCATATATTGCTCTCTGTGTCCGGGGTTCAGTGGCACTTGCTGCCCCTCGAAGGCGCTCTAAAACACAACTCACCTAGTGCAAAGAACTTTCTATCATAAGGATTTAGCAATAACAAAAATTAAGTTTTCAAGTGTTAATCTTCCTCACCAGCATAATGATATCAGGTTGTTGAGCCAAATTTTTTAGGTCACTGTTATTAGACAAGTTCACTAAAGATGATGTCATATGAGCCATGAGGTCCTTCACGTATCTTTTGGAAAACAGAAAGAAGGCTGGTCAGACACAATTTAAGGTTAAGATGTGAAGTGCACAGATTTTCGGTAACTCACTGATTTGATGTATCTGAGCTTTGCATTCCATAAGCAGAAAGAACAAGGGTTTGAGCCAATGAACGCTGAATAGAAGTAAACATCGTTTCAAGAAACAGAACATATATGAACAAATAAGAAAAACTGAAAACTTTAGGAAACCATACCTGACAAACACCATTTAGCGAGAACAATGTTTTGTCATTTGCAAAAGCATTTGCCAGGTTTCGCCAGGAGTCCTGAAGGTTTTGCATAAAGAGTTAGCTACTAAATTAAATAAAGACAAGAATTAGTTAATTTACAAGAATTCTTTATTAAGGAACAGGCCGTTTTCTCAATGAATAAAAACTAAATAAGTAGAGCGATCCGCGGTCTAACATCTTTTCTAGCAGCCACGTCATGCAAAAAACAATGATTGTGGAATTCTGAAACACTAGTCCATTCAACTGATGTCTGACTATGGCAATTTCTAAACTCACCAGTGATAGAAGGTGAAAACAAATATTTCTTCGTCGAACAAGTGCATGCAGTAACTGAAAACATGTCAACTCCTGCAACAAAGAAAAAAAAAAAGGATGAGAATACTATCCTAGAAAAAAGGAAGTAAAGTAACCTAAAGTTAGAACCATAGCTTGTAATAAAATTCACATTAAACCCTAAAAGAAATCTTGATGTAGCTAATGAGTTATCAAAATTTGTTACATCCAACAATGTTTGAGACTGCTTGCATCACTTTGAACCCTCTCAAAAACAACTAACTGAATGATACCCATCCAACAGACCAAAAAGTAGTACAACAAACCATTGCATAAACGCGAAGTTTATCGAAACACATTTATAGAAGGACAGAAGATTTACTACCTGCAAATCTTTTTCACCAGGGTAAGACATGAGCGATGTCAAGGAGACCCGGACAATTATATCAAGGACAAACTTCCCCTGATTGTGTTCGTTGAAAAACGTGAATAAACATGCTCTGGAAGGTAGAGACTGAAGCTTGTTGGTACCCAAATTGCAATCTTCCACGAGCATCAGATATGTGAAAGACCATCTTGCAAGGAACCATATGACTGCCTACATGAATTTCTCCAATTAATACATAGGACGAACGTAACAGATTGCAATAACTTCGAAATAGGTCCCCAAATTAGGAGTTAGTAAAAAATGTACCTCCATTAGCCGAGGACTGAAGATGGCTGATCTCATTTCAGGATCCAAGCATTGCTCAGCAAATTTTATAATTGAGCTACAACAAAGAAAAAAAAAAGACTAACAAAGTTACTCCATTGAGTGCATGTGCTTAGCTGCCACTGTGCAGTGAAAAAATACGTACCACAATTTGTATATTAGTATGCCACTAGAATCTCAAGTAAAGTTCAGAACTAGCTTATAAATAAATACCAAGAAACAATACAACAATTAAAAAGAGATATTGTTGGTAACTTTAGAATCATCGAAAAGTACAGCATCATATCAAATTATCCAAGTTCACTCATCTGTTCAGTTGGGGAAGGCTTCTACTCAAGCTTACCTTGAAAGTACCACGACAGGGTGTTTTTCTGCTTCTACAACATCCACAAAATGAGATTGCAAGGCATCAGGAACCTGGATGTTGGAAACATCATCTCGTTATTACTCTTGGGAAGAATTTACAAGAATACGGAATAATAACAGGCCTCATGAGTTTGACCACTTATGAGAATGATTCTCCAAGGATTTCCATTTACTTGTTAAAAAAATGGGTAGATCATGATCCATCTTTTGAAATTAATATCATATAGACAGAAAAATTTAATGGAAGGAAAGCTTGTCAGCATCTTGCCTTAAGTGATTACATCAAAAATTACCAGGAAAGGTAAAGAATTACCAGGGCTGTCTCCCCTTCCCCTTCATCTGCAAGTACATGACCGATTATTAGCAGCATTGAGTAGACCTCTTCCAAAGTTTCAGTCGGATCAACAGTGCCCCTGCCCTAGAAAAGGTAGATTAGGGTGAGCAAAAGCAACATCACAGGACACATCCGACAATTATACACATTACAAAAAAGAACACTACTGTGACCCAGATATAGAGCTGGAATTTCTAATAAATTGCAAAAAAGCTTTGATGTAGGTCTATATTGATATGTTAGCGACAAAAGGCATGAATTGCTAAGATCAAACAGAAAAAAAAAATGATTAGTAGATGAAAGAATGTTGTGTGCGCTTATATTCTTAAGGAAGGTCGATCAAGAGCACCTGATGGATTCGCGCAATACGATCAGAGAAAAGGTTCGCCAAAAATGGAATTGTAGCATCGACTGATGCCCTCGCAATGAGAGCATAAGAGCCTAGTCTTTCATCCATGGCTGCCATAACATGATATCAAATTTCTGAGCAAAGAATAGCACAACACCTGGCTTCTAAGACAGGCTGAAAGAAACTAGATCAAGAGCCATGAAGTCATAGCAGCTCTTTTTCGCTCACCAGATACAGAAGCCAGACAGTCAGCATCATCCTCAGTAGTTGTAGCTGACGCAGATGCCACTAGAAGAAAATACATTTAGCGTGTACACAGACTTGATTTAAAAAACAGTTCAAACACAACAGAAGTTGTGAACAAATGGTCAAAAGTCTGGAAGCTGTTACCTTTTAGTTCAGATTCCACAATCAATGAAAAGAGACCAGCTGCAGCATGCATCCCTTCAGGTGGCAGCCACGCATTGCCTCCAGAACCATCCATTGACTGGCAGGTGTCATAACAACCCTTGGTCAAATAGTGGCCAGTAGTATCTCATAAGACGCCATATCTTTTAAATTATATCATTCTCCTAAATTTTCAAACATAATACTTCTTGGCAAAGACAATGATATCTCTAGAAATACCCTGACGATCACAATCTAAAAGCCCTAAGTAACCCAAAAAGAGTCAAGTATGGCCAGACTTTCACAAACACAACGATCTCTAATATTATCGATACATGCAGCTGTATTAAAATAGATCTTAACAGTACTCACAGCAAGAAGTGTTGTCCAGGTATCTAACAAGATATCGCGCGCCTCATAGCTCCAAGTCTCTTCATCAGTGCTATTCGCCATTAGTACTTTGACAACTTCACCCATTAACTTAGATAAGAGTGTAAGAGTACCGAAGGGCCTGTAGAAAACGGAAAGAAGAACTATCTTACGAATAAAGAATCACCAGATAGCTTTTAACTGAGAAAAAGGTCAAATATCAAGGACCTTAATTCTCGCAAGAGTCGGTCAAAGACAACAGGAGTGGTAACTGTCCCAATAGACAACAATGCACGACAGCCATCAATCATCTCACTGAATAACAAAATTCATTTAAAAAAAGTGTCAGACTTGGGATACAAGACACATATCAAACAGGACAAAAATGTTGAACGGCTGACCTTCCACTCTTTCCTTCTTCGATCTCTTTTGAAATGACATCAGGAGGATCAATCCAGGGCATTACCCCTGAAAGCAGGAGGAGCAGATACTGCTCTCGCATCTGTGCATTGTCTAGATTACTGAACAAGTCACTCACGGAGAAATATATACATATCTCAATAAGAAAAAACGGGATTGAAATCCAATGTTCTTAACTTGACGAAACAAACTAGATGCTGAGCAATTTGGATATCCATAGAGTACTATATTAATCAGTAGAAATTACATGAAGCATTAAACACTCACTGGATGGAAATATTTCCCCTGCCAAGGAGCACAATTGTACGATAAGTTTCCGAGCAGAGACTGCGACAGGACAATCTGGCCAATAGCCTTCGAGAGCAAACTTCTGCCTCAGCGACGAATACAAATTTATCAGCCATCCAACATGTGAACTTGAAACCAAAACATCACACCACGACGCACCAGGCTGCAATAATAACAGTGAAGGTGAGGTTTATGAAGAGGCCATGAAATAACAAGTACAAACTTTTGACATACTAGCACCATCCCATGTAATCTCTCTGAATTTCAACAGGGTAATGACGTTCAAGCATGTGTCATTAATCTTAATTATAACAATTAGTTTACCTGAACAATTACACACTCTGTCTTTCTCGATGATGCATTATCAAGTCTAACTCCATCAGAGAATACATTAATGCTGACACTTGTGCCGCCTTTGCTGTAACGAAACTCCCAATTCAAAATTTGATGCATCAGTCGCAACGTAGCATTGCAAACCTTAACCTCTGGGACACTAGAATGTGATTCAATAATCTTGTTTGTAACACTTAAAGCAGCCTCCTGTGCCCACTGATAGAAAGACTGCAATTGAAAACATAGAGAGTAAACAACACAATTTTAGTACCAGGATCCTTGGTACAGGCTATTATTCTTCCACATAAAATGGATGATGGGTGACGCAAAAGCTGGAAGCAAATGCAATCTTACAAGCACCTTCAAAAAATTTTGTTCGAGTGACTTGCGACAAAGTTCATGAAATTCCCTAGGGAGACCCATGACACTTGAAGTAGAGGGTGAGAATTCCGATACCTGAGATGACAATATGATGAGCACACATATGGTATACATAAAATACCAGAAAAAATAGAAACAGATCATTACCAATGATTCAAGAAAATTTATGCCGATGAACTGCACATCTAAGCCACGAGAACCAAGAATAGCCTGGTTGATCTGTAGACAGCAATTATTGAAGGACAAACAAAGATCAATCCATTATATGTTAATAAATAATTAGCAGCACTACCGCCATATTCATATCAACTTTTGAGTATAAAGCCACGACCCGAAGTATACCCTCAATAGCACTGAACTATGACCACAAAAGTGTAAAACCTCATTTTTTTTCATTTGGCATGGAGCATATTAAGACATATCTAACTGAAATAGGGCAGGAAAATATAGTAATGGAGCCGTTACTTCTCAGTCACCCAAATGATTGCTAGTCAATCTACTCAATCACTCTAAATCCTTTCTCGTCTTAGGTAAGCACACTGGATAAGGTTTAAAATACCAGGTAGATTTCTTAGATGTAAAACAACCTTGGTAATCATCCTCACAGATTCAGGCATGCACATATTGGCATATCAGATAACATCATATACACAGCTAGTGCTAGTCAAAATGTGATTTACAGAAACTAAATGTGAGAGACCGAAAATTGCAGCAAAGTAGATACCTGGTAGAAAAAGACTTCCTTCTCGGCTGGAGTAAACTCGAGCCTATAAAAGTTATTTACTTAGATTAGATGTTACCTTAGATGACCAAAGCAAAGAAAAAACAGAGCAACCTAATATGTATAGATTTCTTTGGACTACTCTAATATTCCAGAAGTTATCAGTCATAAGCGTGTGTGAACAACAACATCTTTTTCGTGATTCCTCTCATATGTATCAAGCATTAACTGACATCTATCGTCCAGCGTCTAATGTGCATGAATTGTAGTTTTAAGTACCAGAAGCAGCCAAGCTTACCAGCCCCTCTTCATCAGCTGCGCAGCCACAGAAGACACCTTTGAAAGCACATATCCCTCTGATGAATTAGCATGCTGCATGACATAGCCAAGACAGAAGCTGCAGAAAAATTAAGCGATATTTCAGAATCAAAAACATCTTAAGAAAATCTCTAATTTAATTGAGGTACTCCTAATTATCATGGAAAATGGCAGGTTTCATAGTCCAGGAAAGCTGCAATATCCCAAAAATATTACGAACTTGACACGTTAGGGCTACCTCCTAAAAGAGCATAGGATGACCGCTCAACTAAGTGGAAGCTTAAGAATTTCATCACCCATATATACTAAAAGAAGAGAAATTACCTGATCAAACCCCCTTTATCCTCAGTGGCAAGAAAACTCCATTCCCTGATAGCTGCTTCTCGAATAGCTGCAGCAGCTTGAAATTTCGCATTTGCTAACTGAGAATTTTCTGGAAGCAGGAAACACATTCAGTAAAAAATCTGTAACTTCCCAAGTTCATTTAGCCAGTCAGGATTCCAAAATCAGAAAAAGACGTTACCAAGAATATATCTACACGCTTTATAAGGCTGAGGAGATTGATGAAACGACAGGATGGTTGTTTCAGCAGCAGCTGGATTAGTATTTATCTGCAAGTTCGAATAAGCTCAGCATCCTCGGAAGTAGTCAGTCTCGGTTAACAATAATTAAAACCATGACAATTCGTATAATAGTTCAGTGATAGTTTCAACACCAAGTCAACAGAAGCAGCAAAGATAAACAAACACCATAAATTCTCTAAAGCAACTTGATAAATTCAATACTCTCCTTCGGTAACTTCAATCTGAAGCCAAACAGATTCCAAGAAACAAAATCCATAAATGCAAGCACACGCACACATCTAGACCTTGCTCTTAATTAATTATGCGTATGTATAAAGGAAAAGAAAGCAAGAACCTGAATGTAAGAGCAAGCAAGTTCAATCGCGTGCATAGTAGATTGAAACTGAGCCAATTCCTCAGCTCCAACTCCACCGTTTGAAAACCCTAACATCTTCTCCTCTTCGCAAAACGGAGCCGATAATAGTCACCGGAGAATCGACAAGTCTCTATGCTTTTCGACCAGTTTGGTGAAATGGAAATAACGGCGAAGAGCGTGAAGACGAAGAAGAAAGAGAGGAGGATTTATGATCGGAGAAATTAAAAAAATGGCGGCGTGAAGAAGAGTGAGTGACGGAGAAAGGGATCCGATGGCGAGAGAGCCGGAGAGACGGAAACGGGTGTTTTTTAGAAGGGCGTGTCGACGCTTCTTTTTTGCTTATTCAGAGTTTTCTAAAGTGGACATCAAGTTGGATTGTATTTACGTGAATACCCCTGGTTCTCGTTTTGTTAATTGAGACCTGAACGAATTGACCAGACGTAAACCGGCTGGTTCTGTATCAGGGTATATGTAATGTAATTTTATAAAGTTTAGACCACACTTGTTCCATTAAACTAATGCTAAAAAATGTTTAAAACACCCATTACAAAATGTGCAATGGATAATTATGTTTAGGGGTGGGCGTTCGGTCAATCGGTTCGGTTTCGGTTCGGTTTATTCGGTTTTCG
>OVAF01001404.1:0-22504 GCA_900406245.1 Odontarrhena argentea | reverse complement strand
ACATTTTCACATTTGTAGATTTTACAAGATTATGCAAATGAAACAAGTATGTTTTTTCGAGAGTTTGGAGCGTTAGAAGAATCTATCTAATCCAATTTTCACACACAGTCAGCTTTAGGTCGCAGTTTCACGAGTAAAATCCAAATCCGCCTTAAAATACTCATCACCGACAAAGAAGGAAAGCCGCAAAAGAAAACAATCAACGTCGTTTATGATGAAGTTTTCCAAACATCAAACATCAAATAGTTTTTCAAATAATTTTGCATGTTTACATCCACAAGGAACCATATTTGGTCGCTTTGTCAAATTTATTATAATACGGTTACGTTTCACTTTCAATATATTAAAATTTCGTCATATACAAATAAAAAGATTTATAAACAAAATAGAAATATTATTTACCCGCGTATCACGCGGGAAGTCATCTAGTTACTTGTTATTTGTGGAAATATTTGTGGAAATGGAAACCAAAAATTAGGAATGGTACGGGTCTCTCAAAACATGCATTTCATTATTTTTCCATATTCTTCTTGACGTATTTTTGTCGTCTACATTCTATTTGGATAAAATAAAATTAAAATTATATGGTCACCGTACATACAGAAGTATATGTATAAAAGCTTTTATACAATTTTTGTATTATACCTGGACGCGTACGTTTTCGGACCGTAGCAAATACCTGTGGATATAACACGTACAATTTTAAAGACCAGCTTTTATCTTATCTTTATCTGACATGTGGCATTAAACTTAATATGGGGCCCAAAACAAATATGTCTCTCCCCATCTTATCCGAATGATCCAACGGCTCTGAATCACTCTAACATTTATTTGCATTTAGTATCCGTATTTTTATAAAATACCAAAATTGACATACAAGTTTTAATTTTGCAATGGTTTCTACTATGTGATTAATGTGTTTTAAAAATAATAATAAAATGAAATGGTGAATTAATTAATTATGAAACCAAAAAGTGCAGATTTTATCATTTAAGCATAGGACTTAAAATGTAAATTAAATATATGATGATATTATAATCACGCATATATATATCAAATAATTGATTAAATTTTGATATGTTTCAAAAATATTAGATTGACATAAACTATTATAACGATATAAAACGTAAATTTTTTTAATCTTTTGAGATAATCATATTCTTAGCCTTAAAAATTGAATGTTTAGATTTTTCATGTATCTTTCAACTCTTAATAAAATCTAACCATGCATATATCAGCTATTCTATTTGTCATGAAACAAATAATGTTCGAAGTTGTGTTTTTTCCATAGATACTATTTTTTTACAATTTTTTATTGGTTATATCTATGTAGTGATATTCGTTTGAGGTTCAATTTTTTTTTTTTAAAAAAATAGATGTCATGTGTCTCTGAAATCTGAAGTATACATCTTCTGAAGTCCATAATTATCTCTTTTTCCTCTTTATTGTGTATATATATAGATTTGAGTAGATTTAACATCAAATCTCACCATATTTTTTGAAATCAACTATGATTCAAATTTTTTTCTTAAAACAAAAAATTATTGAAAATCTCTTTGAAAACTATTTTTTATGTTTTTTTTTTAAGACTCTCAAGATGTTGTACTTTTAATTTTTCAAAGTTGTTCTCGTTGTTTTAACTCAATCTAAATTATTACTTTATTTGCAATTCATTCCTTAGTAAAAGATCAAAATCACATAAACTTGCTACATTATATATTGGGTTGTTCATATTTTGTACTTTAATGAGATTCTTTATTTTACATATTAATGATGATTTCAAATTACTTAAATCACGATTTTATTAGTTAAATAAAATGTGGAATGACAATTGCAACGTCAATACCAATTATGCCACATACGACAAATAAAATAGTTAACTTAATATCATCAATCCAAATTTCATATCAAGAAGTTTTTTAAAAGGATCTTTAAAGTAATTATGAATAAACATACAATACATAACATATTTCTCCAAATCTAATCCAATGAACAAATTTGCATGTGTAGAAACAAAAAAAAATCTCTTGCACTATATATTTTACAATAAAGAATAATGTTATGAACATTGATTAAATTTTTCAAACTAATTTAATAAATCATAAATTATTGACAAAAAATGGCTACAGTTTCTAAGAACTTTAGTTTGGTTCTAATATAAGGAAATTTTAAATTTGATGAAATGACATGAATTTTGGGCTCCATAAATTTCAATTTACCAAAAAAAGAGAAGGAAAATTGAATTACACAAAATATGCCCACAATATTCAATTCAAGTAAAAGTATAAGGACTGAACTAAAATTTAACCATAGTATGTATGAAATTAAAAAAGGAAAAATAAAATCAATAAAAAGCATAATAATACAGACGAAGAAAATAGCGTCGGTGTTTGATTAGAGATATAGAAAGAACGATCAAAATCGATTGTTTTCCAATAGAACGAACAATAGTCTCTGCTTCTCGGAGAAGACGATAATGGCGGAAACCGTAGAGCTACCGAGTAGGTTAGCGATTCTTCCATTCAGGAACAAGGTTCTCTTACCTGGCGCCATTATTCGAATCCGCTGTACTTCTCATAGCAGGTGATTTTTAGCTTCTCTCTTATGATTCTTTATGGTTTTTGATCTTTGTGAGCTTTGAATTTTCGGTAATTTCGTGTTTGTATTGATTCCAGTCAGTTCGAGTGATGAATTAGTGGCGAAAATGTATGAATTAGGGTTAAATTTCGTGTTCGGATTGATCGTATTTGCGATAGCTGTAATCGGATTGGACTAGCTTTGTAATTGACGTTTTTGGTTTGATTACTTTGTTTGTTGAGTTTAGTGTTACACTAGTGGAGCAAGAGCTATGGCAGAAAGAAGAGAAGGGGTTGATTGGGATTTTACCTGTTCGTGATGATGCTGAGGGTTCTTCAATTGGGACGATGATTAATCCAGGTAGCGAGAAGTTGATATGATTACGGATGAATTTGATTCGATAGGAGTGTTTTCGTGTTGATTTTTAGTTTCTTGTGATAAGGAGCTGGAAATGATTCTGGAAGCTTAAAATTTTTGGTTGGTACAACCGATGCTCCCAAGTCTGATGCTAAAGATCAGCCGGAAGTTCACTGGCATAACAGGTTCGGTTATGTCATTTCCCCTGTTTGATTGTGATATTAGTAAAACTAGTAAAAATGCTGTGACTAGAGTTGAGGAAGTGCCTAAAGAAGTGTGATTTGATTTCTATTCTGATTTGATTCTCGTATATGCTGAGCGAAGTTGTTGTTTTCTACTATCCAGGGGAGTAGCAGCTCGTGCTCTGCATCTTTCTAGAGGTGTGGAGAAACCAAGTGGCAGAGTTACGTATGTGGTTGTCCTTGAAGGTCTGAGTAGGTTTAATGTTCAGGAGCTTGGAAAAAGAGGACCATACTCAGTAGCGCGGATTACATCGCTTGAGATGACAAAGGCAGGTGGGATATATTATTTCCATTACTAGCTTTTGGTAACTAATAGTATCAAATTTTTCTCTTCTGTCCAAGCACTTCTATAGTTTTTATACTATGGTATTGACCTATAAATGGTGCTGCTTAGTTTGCGTCTTTTGGAAGGCCTACTACTTGTGCTTTATACACAAAACGTTTTGTGCGTTTGAGAACTCTTATAATTTATAGATTCTCAAAGATAATACTTTTGAGTCGGATTTTGCTTGGTAATGATAGTTTTTTCCACCTTATTTCAGGTTTGCTTGTCAGCTTTTAACTTTCTATTGCACTAGGATACATGCTAGTCCATTAATGTCTTTAGCTGGTTCCCTTTCTGGCCATCTGCAGAGTTGGACCAAGTGGAACACGACCCGGATTTTGTAGCGCTTTCACGCCAGTTTAAGACAACTGCTATGGAACTGGTTTCTGTGCTCGAGCAGGTAACTTAAGTGAAACTGAAATGACTCTGTTTTGGTTCCTCCTTTCTCAAGTTCTGCTGTTGCTTCAGCATTAGAGTTTCAAAGATTAATTTTCAACGTCACAACGTTGAAGCTATAGGTATCTGTTTTTATGAAAGTGATTCTTCTTTAGGGGATTTTTCCGTCCATGGATCATTTTAAGAAAAATCTTCATCTGATTAAACCTGAATGGTTCTTAAGTAAGTTATGCATTATATCTTGTTTCAGAAACAAAAAACTGGTGGAAGGACAAAAGTTCTTTTGGAGACGGTTCCTATTCATAAACTAGCAGATATATTTGTTGCTAGTTTTGAGATGAGTTTTGAAGAGCAACTGTCTATGTTGGATTCCGTTGACCTGAAAGTGAGACTTTCAAAGGCTACCGAACTTGTTGATCGACATTTGCAGGTTAGCTGTTGATGATATTAGTATAGTTATGATATCAATTATTTTCCTCTCAGAATTATTTAGTCATGTTGATGTTTGCTTGTGGCAGTCAATTCGCGTGGCAGAGAAAATTACTCAGAAGGTGGAGGGCCAGTTGTCAAAGTCCCAGAAGGAGTACCTCTTGCGCCAGCAGGTTGGTTTCTTCTGGCACTCGCTGTCAAACTGAGTGATTATTGCCCTTAAGCTGTATGACGTACGACAATGAAACTGGTTTTTATAGATGAGGGCTATTAAAGAAGAACTTGGTGACAATGATGATGATGAAGATGATGTAGCTGCTCTTGAAAGAAAGATGCAAGCTGCAGGAATGCCGCCAAACATATGGAAGCATGCTCAAAGGGAATTGAGGTATGCTATGCTAGAGAAAAATTGCAGATGGTTGTGGAAGTGACTTGACAGCATAATTTCCTAAATAGTATTTTTCTTATTCATTTCCTAATGCAGGAGACTTAAGAAGATGCAACCTCAGCAACCTGGTTATAACAGTTCACGTGTTTACCTGGAGCTGTTGGCTGATCTTCCTTGGGAGAAGGCAAGCGAAGAACATGAGTTGGATCTAAAAGCAGCCAAAGAACGTCTTGACAGTGATCATTATGGTTTAACCAAGGTCAAGCAAAGGATCATTGAGTATCTGGCTGTTCGAAAGGTCGTTTATTTGTCATACTTTTCTATTTAAGAGTGACCCATCTTCAGTTTCCTGGTTGTATCCTGATTAAAACTTATCCATTGCAGCTGAAACCAGATGCGAGAGGCCCTGTTTTGTGCTTTGTTGGTCCACCAGGTGTGGGCAAGACATCTTTAGCATCATCTATTGCTGCTGCACTGGGAAGAAAATTTGTTCGCTTATCTTTGGGTGGTGTGAAAGATGAAGCTGATATTAGAGGACACAGAAGGACTTATATAGGAAGCATGCCTGGGCGCCTCATTGATGGGTTAAAGGTCAGTTTTTGTATTCTAACTCATTATGTTGAAGAATTCTGAAAGAAAGTTGGGGATTTATATCGAAAAAGGAACCAAGCTTTAGCAATAAGTCTGATTGATGTCTATCTAATTGAAAATTATAAGTGAAATAGAGTACTCTAGAGTCTAGACCATAAAATGATTGCTGTTTAGCTTTCCTGAACAGGCAGTTGCAAAACTGCGGTGTAGATGCTTGTAAACATTCACATGTTGGATGGCTCATTGGTTTGTTATATCTTTAAACCACTATGGGTTTTTTTTTTTTTTTTTTTATAATTTGTTTTTATGTTTTTTATCTTAGAGGGTTGGTGTTTGCAATCCGGTTATGTTGTTGGATGAGATTGACAAAACAGGCTCGGATGTTCGGGGTGATCCAGCTTCGGCACTTCTGGAGGTTTTGGATCCAGAGCAGAACAAAACTTTTAACGATCAGTATCCTATATCGTGTTTTCTTCTTAATAAATATTCGGTTCAGCGTTTAAACTTTGTTAGCCTTTCTGAGAAATTCTTTAATTTTCAATCTTAAACTGAAATTCTCAAATACCCTTAGGTGACGACCATATTCTTCCATAGATGTGCAGATGATGCTTGATTTAATTTGCCACTCTATCTTATGGATTCCACAGTTACCCTTAACTGAAAAAACAGCTATCTGAATGTTCCGTATGACTTATCGAAGGTGGTATTTGTTGCCACTGCGAATAGGGTTCAGCCTATTCCACCTCCTCTTTTAGACAGGATGGAGGTAATTGAGTTGCCCGGTTATACTCAAGAGGAAAAGCTTAAGATAGCAATGCGCCATCTGATTCCTAGAGTTCTAGATCAGCATGGGCTGAGTTCTGAGTTCCTCAAGATTCCGGAGGTATTATTCTGACATTTTTGATGTATTACTGATACTTTGTCCCTCATGTGCTGGTAAAAATGCTTATGCTGTTCTTCTTATGTTTCCATAGGCTATTGTAAAGAATATAATTCAGAGATACACAAGGGAAGCTGGTGTTCGTAGTCTAGAAAGGAACTTGGCTGCTTTGGCTCGTGCAGCTGCTGTGATGGTTGCTGAACATGAACAAACTCTTCCACTGAGCAAAGATGTGCAGAAACTTTCCTCTCCTTTGCTTAGTGGTAGAATGGCCGAGGGAGGCGAAGTGGAAATGGAGGTTATTCCAATGGGTGTGAATGATCATGAGATTGGAAGTACCTTCCAGAGTCCCTCAACCTTGGTGGTGGATGAGACCATGCTTGAAAAAGTCCTCGGGGTAAGTCTATCTTCAGTTCGTTTCTAATAATTTGTCTAGTGTAAAAAATTGTGATATAAGTACAACATTTATGGAATATGACCGCATGCTGTTTTGTTGGATGCAATGCAGCCTCCTAGGTTTGATGACAGTGAAACCGCGGATCGAGTGGCGTCAGCTGGCGTTTCTGTGGGTCTCGTCTGGACTACTTTTGGTGGAGAGGTCCAGTTCGTGGAGGCTACGTCTATGGTGGGCAAGGGCGAAATGCATTTGACCGGCCAACTCGGAGATGTTATCAAAGAATCTGCTCAGTTAGCTCTCACATGGGTAAACATCTTCGCTTGAAACATTCCCCCTTTGACTGCATCTAGTATTCATAACATAAAAAACGCTTCAGACTCTCTAGTTGATCATCTTAATGATTTTTATTAGGTAAGAGCCCGTGCGTCGGACTTCAAGCTGGCAATTGCAGGGGACCTGAATGTTCTTGATGGACGAGACATTCACATCCACTTCCCTGCTGGTGCAGTGCCGAAGGATGGACCTTCAGCAGGAGTGACTTTGGTGACGGCCCTAGTTTCACTGTTCAGTCAAAAACGAGTAAGAGCAGACACAGCCATGACCGGAGAAATGACACTCAGAGGTCTTGTCTTACCTGTTGGTGGCATCAAAGATAAGGTAAGCTAGCTTTAATTCTAGAAGCCAACAGCTCACATGTGGTAACAAATCCCAAAGTTTGGTAAACATCTTTTCATGTTTTTGGGATAATTTCTTATGTTCTAAACTCTGGGTTACTTCGATGAATAGATATTGGCTGCACACCGGTATGGTATCAAGAGAGTGATTCTACCTCAGAGGAACGCAAAAGACTTGGTTGAAGTACCAGCCGCTGTACTTTCCAGTCTGGAGGTAAGTAATTGAAATCTAATACGAGTCTTCTTTTTGCATCGAATTAGAAGTAGGAATGTTATGCTGGGCTAATCCGGCTCAGATTGGTCCTACATGGGATGAGTCTGGTCTGACTCCTAGTTAGTTTTCTTTTCTTTTTTCGGATTGGTCTGCGATGTTTCTAAATCGGTATGAATGAATGGTGTAAACAGGTGATATTGGCAAAGAGAATGGAAGATGTTCTGGAAAATGCGTTTGAAGGAGGTTGTCCATGGCGGAACAACCACTCTAAATTATGACAACCCAAAGACTCATTTGTTAAGGAATCAGAATGTTCAAATCTTTCTCCCTTTACACTCTCACTCACTTCTTCTCTCCTATATTGTAAGTTTGTGTATGTAATGGGTTTAAATTTATTATCTAATTCAATTACCTCCATCTCTCACAAAGTCGATACTCTCCTTAATTTGATTTATTAATCATGCCATGAGTTCTAAATTTTTAAAGATCATCGTGTAAATATGAATCAGTAAAACTTTATTTTGTGAATATCCAAACATATATCATATGCGTCACATCTATGAAATCGTGAATATCATCTCAAACTATCCACAAAATCGTGAATTTAAAACTATAAAACAACAACACACCATTTGTCTGAGATTAGTAACACAAACAACTACAAATTTCCTCCGCAAAGACTAGTCTCACAACCAAAAGAGCCACCTTGTTGTTCGTTATTCTTTTGTGGAAGATAGAATTAATCTTGTTCGTTATTCTCTTGTGGAAGATAGAATTAATCTTGTGGGATTTACACATTAGACAAGTAAGAATTCTTCTTAAAGTTATTGAAGTTTGTTATGGTAAACATCTCAAGCTCTAATGTAGTTCACTTTCTCTTTTTGTCTATTACAACTTCACATGAATTGATGGCAGGCTTGATCTAATAAATCATAACCACACATATATAAAAGAACCTACAATCACTTTTCTAGTTCTGAAACATTGTAAAAAAAAATAAATAAAAGAAGATAAAAATCCAAAGTTGAAATAAATCTTAGTCTTAGATAAGAGAAGAAAAGATAAATAAAAATCACTTGGTCTTCAACATAACAAAAAAAAACTGGCTTAAATAAGAGAAGAAGAGTTAAAATAAAAGATCAATTAAACTTTGCATTAGAGAAGTCCATATTAGGATTCTGAGCCATGAATTTCTTAAGCATATCTTGTTTCTCAATCTCATCACTCGTTGGTAGTCCCATCTGCTTCTGCCTCTGATCAAACATCATCTTCTCGACCGATGACCGAGTTTCGGGGTCGAGATCCCCAAGTTTGCTAGTCTCTGGCTCAACTTTCTGAGTGTCTATTAAAGGTTCTCCTTTCAGACAATATTTCCACCACTCCATCTTATCTTGCTTTGTCAAGAGAACCGATATGATCTTTTGATCTTCGATGTTCCAGAAGCAATCGTCGGTCTTGACTAGATTGAAGAATTCTGCATCTATGATTGGATCTTGTCCTTTGAGACCAACTTTGAGACGGTTCTTCTTGATTTCACAAGAGACAGAGCGTGATTTGGTGCCTGTTGGTACTGGAATTGTAACCGTGACCTCTTGGAGGTTCTGTGTCCATGAGTATTTCTCGAAATCTAGCCCGTTCCCTTTGTTAGGGACGATAGTAGCCGGTTCTTGTTTCTCTTCCTTCTTCGGCTTCTCAACTTCCTTGGGCTTCAAGCTTTCCTTCTTCGGCTTCTCCACCTCCATGGGCATCACAGTTTCCTTCTTTGGCTTATCAACTTCCATGGGTTCCACGGTTTCCTTCTCCGCTTCTCTCAACCTCTCCTTTGCGGCTGTGACAGCAGCGGCCAGCTCTTTCTCGGCCGTGTCTTTCATCAGAAAGTTGCTCTCTTTGCCGATAAAGTCAAGGAGTTTCTCCAAAAACCCTAGTGGGTTTGAAGGATCAAAGCTTGCACTAAAAGGCAACGTCAAGGGTTTCTCCTCTTGCATCTCAGATATGATCGCCATTGGTTCTGTTAGCTTGTAGTTGTTAAAGGTCTCAATGAAGCAAAGATTTAGGAATTTTATAGGCTTTGTGTTTTGTCTGCTTACTCGTAATTGTATTCATATGATTTTTCCTCCTTATATAAGCCAAGATATGCCTTACTATTTCCTTTTCCTTCAAGACTTTACCTTTTCTACACTTTTCCTTATTTACATATAATTATGTCAAAAACATTCACCGGCTTCTTCTCATGGGCAAAAATGGCAAATCTTCTTTAATCACGAAAAGCCGAAAAACAAACATAAGAACGTTTAAACAGGTCATAGTAGACAAACTTAGTTTCTCAACACAAAAAGTAGAGATATGAACACAAGATACTCTTTTTTGGTTTGTGCTCTTCAACAAAATGATTTATTGAAACAAAGTCCAACACAATTTAAAACAAGGAAAAATCAATTTCTAATTTATTCCATCCTTTGTAGTTGTAAAAAGGGACTTCACTAATCACTTGAAAAGCCAAGCGATTTAGTTTTAAAGAAGTAAGAAAGATAGAAACCTTCTTTTAGCCCGCGAGAGCTGCGTTGATAGCACTGTGAACCTCGACACCAATCTGTGCTTCTGCTTTCTCAAGATCTGTTGTCGCAGAAGCAAGTTTCTGTGTGAACTCAGTTAAACCCTTTTGGACTTGGCTAGCGTCAATGTTTTCAAGAGGCACGGCTTCAACCGCGATAATGTCAGCAACGGAATTTGCGTGGAGGAATGCAAAGCCACTGCTTACGAAGTATTTCTTCACGTCGGTGCCTTCGTGAACAGACATGATACCGGGTTTCAGCTCTGCGATTGTTGGAACGTGGCCGGGCAACACTCCCATTTGTCCTGTGGTTGCAGGAATGATGACCATGTCGACCTTGAAGATAAGTCAAAAGAAACCAATCAGATTCAAGTAATGATTAAAGATACAAGAAATGAAACCATAACAAGAATTGGAGGGTTCGAGCCAAGTTTATATGGTTCGAGCCAAGAAATGACATAGCAGCAAGGAGATGGTTGGAAAATGCATCAAAAGATAAGTCCGAAACGACATAGCCCCTATAGCCGCATTATACATGAAGAGATACCCCCAGAGAATCGCTATCTACAACGCACTGATATGGATATGTAAACGATAAAAAAGCTGAATACTAAACAATATGTCAATGACTAGATTACTTCAGGCTATGGAGATGAAACGGAAAATTGAGACATTAAAACTGACATTCAATCTACACACATACCACATCATATATCACTCGAAAAGAAAACATATACATCCAAAAATCAATTCACATATTCAACAGTGAGCATGTAGGTTTTTTCCAATAAAATGTAGTATTGACACTGGCCATGACTTTTCACAGTTTCAAGACATACAACAAATCATACTTGGAAACAGACATTATATTTCACTACCACTGTATTTGAAAACAACAAAAGCCAGAAGAACACTAAAATTGGGATAATTCCTATGAATAGAACTTCAAAAAGAGACCACACTTTAAGAATGGCAATTCAAATAACCCAATTAGTGATTGATCAACAGACCATCCACGTTTAGTGTAACAAGAAACTCACTTGAGGAATCTACCAAGCAACATTTTCACAAACTGAATAAATGGTTAACCTAAGTATCTAAGGAGATTTGGTTATTCATAATCACCAATCAGTTCAAGTTTTTCCACAAATTCTTTTCCCTTCATACAATACTTTGGAATATGTTCATTGTCCACATAAGAGAACTCCTTATCCTTTCAGATTTCCCCATCACAACCCTAAAATTCAGCGCCGTCAGATCTAACAAAAAATCAAATGTCCCAAGACCTAATCAACCACATTCTCATACAATTTCATCATGAATCAAACACTAGCCTAAAAATTCACAGAAAAAAATCCGAAATGCGCTCTTGATTCTCCACAAAATCCGCAGATCAATCACCAACAAAAAGGCCACACATAATCCAATCTCCAAGGTGAATCATACAATGAAAGCAATCATAGATCAAACCCTAAAAATCGAAAGAACAGACCTCTTTCCCAGAAAGCTCAGATGCGTAAGGTAGAACGAAATTGACGGTAAGCTTCGTCGGAATCGAAGAAGCAGTGGAAGGACGAGGTTTCATGAATGAAGAAGGAGTCAGAGGCGGGTCGATATTCGGTGCGACTTTCTTCCATGACTCAACAAAAGTCGAATCGAGCGTCGATGGAAGCTCCGCCGAGAAAGCACGAGTCGTCGTCGCCGATTTGGAAGACGCGACGGCGACGGATCGAGAGAGGAGGCGAGAAGCTTGCTTGAACATGGCGGCGATGAGGAAGGAGTCGCAGATGAGAGAAGCTGTTAAAAATGATGCTTTAGCTCTCTCTCTCAAGTGTTGTTTCTCAGAGTCTGAAGTACACGAGCTTTTGATGGCGCGTGAGGTAAGTTTTGGGCCCATAAAAAAAGATTTGTAAGGCTTAGTGTAATCTTGATAACCCTGAAGCCCATCTATAGTCCATGAAACTTCTTTTTCTTTTATCAAAAGTCTACATAACTATTTTAGTAACCTTTTTTCTGTTATCAAAACTCTAAAACTAAATAACATTATTGAATCATGCATTTTGAATGATTTTAGGTGATTTGAGGAAAGCAATGTTATTGAAACATGTATTTTAAAATCTTTTTAAAAAATCACTATTATTGGACTAGTGATTTGAACAAATACCATCAAAACTGGTATTGTTGGAAATATTTTAAACATTCAAACCTCTTGAATATGCCCCTTAATTTCTTATATATTATTCAAATAAGAAACTTCAGAAAATATTGATCTCCATGTTTGTTAATAGCAAATAAGAAACTTCTGAATATATAGACATTCATGATAATATATAGGTGATATTCATAATTTTTTTGTTCTTATAACGATTGTTTCATACGGTTCATGATAATCTCATTTCATTTAAAAACTATTATCGTTAAATTACACTCCCTATGATTAGAAATCTTAGAATGTACTTTGGAGTTTTTGTAATTTAAAATTATTCATGCTAGAAGCAACTTCCTCTAGAATAAAACTGCGGTGTATTAACAAATTTAAATCCCATGAACTTATGTCCCACTCTTTCCTTTGATGTTGTTGATCAAAAGTTGATGTGATAATTCAACCAAAACACCTTGAGAATAAGTGAAAATGGTAAATGAGGGACCGATAATTAAACTATATAAGGTTAATCTATTATTTAAATTTTTAACTGAGAAGTTTCAAAAAAAAAATATTCGTGATTTAAGAGACTTAACATTAAATTAAAAATATGGGTGAAATCCGTTTTTTAGCGGTTGACAATAGTTGATTCCATTTATAAATGAATTATTCTTCAGCGAAATGTAATAGTAAAAACAAGAATATTAGCCTTTATAGTATAAAAAGTTTATATTGCTTATTATTTTCAATATAAAAAATACTTGTTGAGTATCCTATTTTCTTTTGATTTCATATTAACATACAAATTAATATTATAAATTGTCAGAAAAAATTCAAATGGAATTTGATATCGGTCTTATTTTTCATAGCTTCATATATATATAGTATTATCTCTAAAATGGTAGAATAAGTGAAATTGGATTCAAATTTATCTTTGGTTCGTAATAGATGCAAACCATTTTGGAATTTTAATATGTCAATCCACCTTATATATCTAAAATGTACTGGATATTCATTTTGATTTTAGGGTTTTAAATGTTTCATTTGTACCATGAATATCTCACCCTTAAAAACGATTTATGGTCAAAAGTGGATATGAATCGTCTTAGCCACATGTCTTATTAATTTATGAGTCGCATGAGATTTGTTTTGGTTATTTAATTTTCACAGTTAGTGGCACTGGTATTTTTTTTTTTTTTTTTTTGAAGTTTTAAACTTAAAATTTACTCAATATATCAAAAACATACAAGTGGTTTGATTTTCAAGAAGCTAAAGTTTAACTAAATAACCCAAATCCAGTTTAGTTTTCTGATTGCTCTAACTCCATTGTATTCTAAAATTTATGTTGTTGCAGAACTCTAAAGCATTACACAAATCACGTTATCTCTCGCTCTAGTTTCTAGCTAGAACTACCACTCATCTGGCAAAACCCTAATTTTACTTCACAAATATAACCAGATGTTCTAGAAGACTGTTTTAAACACCTATCACTGAGACATACTTGTACTTTTTCTTTACCAGATTTACATTCAAAATAAGATATATCTTTGGATGTCAAGCTCCAGATTCATATGCCCAGAAGGTATCTGGATCAGGACAAAGTAGAGAAAAGTCTGGTACTTCGAGATTTGCGACGTGCCAATCAAGAAACCGAGCTTGTATCGACTTGAGTAGCATAAGGATTGTTGGTAAAACCCACCACTTATCATCATCCCTAACAAATATTTCGAGATCAATTTAATTACAGATTTTGCAAAGTAAAGAAGTTTTGATGTTCTATAAACAAATATTACCTTATGGCGTTCCAGATGTTTGTCTTATCCTCTAAGTGGTCAGAGAAAAACCAGGAATGAATGATACCACAAATGAAAGCCACAATCTGCAAAAGTACTCGGGAGTAAGAGACAACAATGAAGTCAATTGTTTTTAAACACCATTTGTATTTGACTTACGACGTTTGTTAGAGATGTAGCATTCCAGAGGTTGTATATACGAGTAAGTGAGGCTCTTCTCAATTCTTTACTTAACAAAGCGTTAAGACCGGCAGGGAACGGACAAAGCAAAGAGAGAGGGAGAATTAGGAGGATAGCGAGAAAGGCGGCAAGAGCAAGCCAATAGAACTGAAGCAATGCAAGAAGCGTGACTGAAAGATCCGCAAGAAGAAGAATGGAGATCAAACGAAGAAGAGTATCCTGTAAAAACCAAATGAAGTTTCTGCTTCTGTTTACACAAAGTAGAAAAGAACAAAAAAAATCGGAGGAGAGGAGAAAAGTGTTACCTGACGACCAACGGGTCGGGTATTGTTCAACAAGAGAGAAAATGGAAAAAGTAAATCTCTCCTGTACGCTAGAGATTCTAGTGTAATCTCATTGATGAGGCCTCCATTGATTCCACCATTGATTCTTTTTCGGGATAATCCATGACCTGGTTGGAGCAAGTTTTGTTGCAACTCGATAAGAGATTTGCTAGGACATGCAGAGCTGCTCCTAGAAATGGAGTTACGATGAAGCAAGTTAAGTGTGTTGAAGTTTACGACAAGAGACAATAACTAGGTAAGATCACAGAGAAGCAGAATATAAAAGGGCTTACCGAGGGGACTCATCCTCACTTATCAATGAAAGGGATTGGTTTACAATGTTTGGCACAAAATCGCCAACAAAACCCAAGATACCAAGCTGGTAATATCCAGAAGCTGTGGCTTGAAACCATCCAAGTTCAATTCTTACTCCGTGGAATTCTAGTTGAGGATTTCCATGACTGTTCATCCACCTTATGACTGGAAGTAATGCTGAACGAATCGATCCGTGCCTCACAGTTCTGAGCTGGGCATTTAAACCGGCAACAAAACGGTGCCAAACACTTGGTGGGATATGCTGGAATTGAGATTTGAGGTATTTAGGCGATGACGGATATTTTGAACGAAACAAACAAAAAACAAGATACAAAGAGAGATAAGCTTACCTGGCCAAGAAGATTTGTTAACAATGTGTCACTATGTAGACTATAGGGTGACATATAACTTCCATCTCCACCGAAGAGTATGCACATTGGGAATCTTTTCTGTATAACGGAGACCATATCCACACGTTTCTCGTCACCACCAAGAAAAAAATCTATATATGCAACCATCAGATCCGGAGTGGCTCCAACCTGCTTCGATGTTGGAGGCACACAATCAAAATGCGAAGTAAAAGCTAGCTGAGTGTAAAGCAACAAGTATAGCACTAGATAATAAGAATCCGAACCTTCATTCCTTTGTACAGCGCTCTAGATCTGCATGAGCGAAGGCAAGAGTGGTCATATTGTGATTTAACATATTCCTGAAGGCGATGAATTTTTCTCCTGCGACGCCATTGTTTCCAAGACCAAGCACAAGGATTTGCGAGAACTGACAGAATGCTATGCACAGACCCTTCCCACCAATCATACGCGGCGGTAGAGTTTATCTCGTCAATAAATCTGTTAAACGCATCTTCATACCTGTGAAGTAGAAATGCACAGAACTATGAGATGATTAAAGAAATGAGTCTAAGGCCAGTGTCACTTTGGTAAGTGTACAACAACAAAAAAATGACTCTGGATTAGTGACATACATGGTCCCTACTTCAAGAAGATGATAAGATAAAATATGCTTGTTTAAAATTAGTAGCCCAAAAGAGCTACTGACTTCCATGTCCTTGCCAGTACATTTCAGTTGAACTACTTTATTCAAACAGTCAATATCATCCAATTGCAATAGTAGAAGACCCAGTCAAGCTAAATACTTACACTATCTCAATAATTGCATCAGGAGGAGAATAAGGCAGATGCCAAGGTTCCCTGAAGGTGTTTGGACCCATGAAATACATACGGTAAGCATGACTTTGCGTATCATCAGTTTTTGCACCTCGGACCTAGAATTACAGGAAACAGGTCAGAGGTTGATTTAGAGAAACAGGATCCGTATGTCTTACATAGAAAAGAGAAGACAATATCCGCAAAACAATACCTCACAGAGTGACAGAAGATGAGGTAAACTATGAGCACTCTGGTGTTCGATAGAGTTGGCACCATAGAAACTTAATCTAAGCAGTTTGATACTTAGCGTGCTGAGCAACAGACCCAAAACTACCACCACACAAGATAGAAGAAGAGCAAAGGGCAATGGCCCTCCAAATGCATAGAGAAGCTCTTCCAGAGGTGTATAGCAGTTAGGCATTCTGTACTTGTCCGAAACACATTTATAGGGACAAACAGGTTCGCTCACTCCTCCTGCAGATTCAAAGCTCCTTTTGTTACAAGAAATCCAAATTAAAGAGAACACACAAAGATTGCCCACTTGGAATATCAAGTGAACTATTAGATAAAGTACCTCGCACATATACATATTTCGCACGACTTGGAAGATGCTCAGATGGGCAGGGAGTACAAAGACTTTTGTCAGAGCCTTCAACATTCTTGTAAGTGCCAATGGGACATTCCTGAAACAACACATGAATCCAGAAAAATGGAAAAGTTTCAGGCACAAGCAACTTCTGGGACTGCCAAATATTGTGGTTAATTACATCCATTTGGTTGCTGGAATAAGGGATAATCAGAATTGACAAAAAGCAAATACACAAATGGCCTATGTTGAAATAGCTACAACACAATAAACTTACCAAGCAAAATGTACCATAGAGTCCCTTTGGACACATTTTTCCAGTCATCGTTCCCTCTTCCCCGTGGCGGCCTCCATTGTTCCCTGCACCTCCTCTGAGGACATCGGAAAGCAAGCATTTCAAGGTCTGTGCTCAAATTTCATATAGATATATTTTGCAGGTTAAAAGAATTTCTGTAAGAAATCAAAGTTCCTGGATATGTTCCAAAATTTGCATAAAGGATATCGTACAGAGATAGTCTCAAGCATCAAACACTAAGATACATCCCCTCCTATCCATGGTAATGCATAGACTATTAGTGTCAGCATGCCATAATCCCGGTAACTACAAATGACCCGCAAAGTAATAAGCATGCAAGTGATACTACTATGACTTATCATAATGATGGTGAATACCTATTACTAATTGACCCCTTGATGGTTGCAACAGGAAAATACTCATCACCAGTGTGCAACATGTCCCAGTGAAAGTGAAGCCTCCCACCTCCACCCCCACCACCCCCAAGAGGGCCACCTCGCCCCCCTCGAACTGATAGAGATGAATTCTTTGACAGTTCAAGCATCTGAAGGAAAAGAAGAATTGTCCCACCAGATCCTCCACCAACTCCGCCGACCAGAGATCCATTATTCACTCTTGGCTGTCCAAGGCTCTGACCATCAGAGCTCAGAGATCCACGCAGATTAAGTGTCAAGAGGGGAAACTGGATAGAGCCAATTACTGAAAAGGTGAAAAAGAAACTTGAAGATGTTACAGAGTCTAACAGTGTAAGACGAGTAAACAGATAATTTAAAGTGTATATTGGTTGCCAGCTTTTATACAATAATAATATAATAAAAAAAAAAAAGTAGAAAAGTGGACTACAATAGCACGGACCTATCATTCCTCCACCAATCACATTTCCATATGAGTGATCTGGACTTTCAGCGCCGCTCCCTAACTCACAAGGAAAATCAGGATCGCCGTAGGTATGACCTCCATTGCACACTCTCCCATTGAAAATGCCTGAGCCCCCGCGCCCTCCATGCCCAGCACCACTACCAGCTCCATTTGAATAAAGTCCCTTCCCCAGGCCACCACTGCAACCTGCCATAGGAATTTTACGAACGGGAATCAGAAACCATCTTAATCTTCTTCAACACATAGATAAGTTTGAAATTTCAACGACACAGCGAGAATTCCACAGAAGTGAAAAGCATACAAGCTGAAGGAAATTTAAAATGGGAATAAAAGGGTAAGTTTTCATGGTTTCTGTACCAAATTCAGATGCAGTGATCAAGCCTTCATCAGCGACTACTACGGTTCTTGCCCTGTGGATTTGAATTATGCTTCCTTTAACAAGTCCATTTACAAGAATGTCTTCAACTCGACATATCTAGAAAATTAGAAAGTAGAAACATTATCAAAAGTTGGCTAAGAATAAGAGAAAACATTATTAAGAAGCATAATAAGGGAAATATGCAGAACTAGAGGTGTTACATAAAACTGGAACTCACAATTGTTTGGTCTATATTAGGAACAAGTTTCGATCAGCCTAATCATAATTTATTTATAGTAGACTCTTTACTGTGTCTACCTAGTTCATAGTATAAAGTCTATATACATCACATAATTTGACTTGTCCCAGAAGATAAAACTGAACCACCAAAATACTTCTTTATCAAATTTACCTGAAGGGAAAAGGACAGTGTATAATTCACATGACAATCATCCGGCGGACTTATCAAGTCTATTGGGCATGTCTTGCTCGCACAAAGGGTCTGAGTAACCCTGCCAGAAAGAACAAGATTTTCTAGCATAAGCCTTTCCATTATTAAGTCTAGCACTAATTACCCCAACAAAAAAAAAACAATGCACACGTAAAGGAAGTCCTACTTACGCGTTTTTGCTTTCGTCATCGTTAAGAGGTGCTTGAAGTACAGAACCTGGTCCAATCTGCAAAATTGAGGAACTGCTAAAAGAGAGTTCTGCATCCTCCACCAATGACTATGTCTATGTAAATGTATGTAACAGGTAGATAGAAACACGGTCCCACAATAACATATATATATACAAATCAACATAACTTGGAAGTTATAATCATTTTAAAACAATAATTTCTTACAGTTATGTTGTAAAACTGAGATAAGGAAAGTCTCTGTCCTTTAATTGCATCTCCAGGACCACTGAGCGTCAACAATCCTTGACCATATACACCCAAGTTGGCATTAGAAGTAATGGAGGAATTTCCCTACAACAATAAGAAGTCAAAACCTGTCTTCCATTTCAACCAACACGGAAAAAAAAAAAAAAAAAAAGAATACAAGATAAGATGTACAAGTATACCTTTAGAACTGCAAGGTTGCGAACTTCAAGGACAGACGAAGGCACAGCAGGGTTTCCTTCACCATCAATTTGAATCACAGAATTCAGCATGAGCAACATCTTCGTAACAAGCCGTAATGCACCATACACCTTCATTTACGGAAAAACTAATTCAACATGACGAAGCATATCGAAGAAGAAAGACGGTAAAAGAGAAACAAGATTCGAACTGAAGGGTTAGGAACAGTAACCTGCCTTTATAACAGAATCACTCAATAAAAGCTCTTCTGCAACTAGCTCAAATTCTGATACTGGATATTTAGATAACCCAAACACAATGCTGCTTCCCCCATAAAGACTGATTTGACCTCTTACCTTCAGAATCCGAAAAAATTTGACAAAACATTTAGGGGGCAGTGCACAGATTATTTAAAGAAAGAAAGGCAAGGGAGCTTCTATTTAAGCAACCTAATAAGAAAGAGAGCTTAAAATAGCAAGGTCAACTCAGAAGAAAAAAATATGAAAGTCTTTCATATTTAAGTAAATATTTTAGGCTAAAAAGAATCAGGGCAGACAAGAGAATTCAAGTCTTTATAAAAAAATACATTCAGGAAAATAACTGACCTGCATTCTGGTCCACAGTAGAGGAACCAAAACTTTTGCGTTATTATCTACATAGATGTTTGACCACAGAGGCCTTGTAGGCAAATCGAGCAAAGGAGTTTCTGTCTCCGTAGTCATGTTATCATTTCCAACCCGTAAACTCACTAATTCTGCATTGAAGTAAGTTCCAGCTGCACCAGAATTTTTGGGGCAACCGACACTTGCACCACCTGCAGTTAAGATAATTTAGTATGGATCAGACAGGGTATAATATTTCAGAAGGGTTTAAATCTAATTGAAAGCATATTCATTTCAACTGCAAATATAGCCTGTAGACAACCTATGTCACTTGCATGAGCTGTGAAATGTAGCAAAAGAAATACCAACCATGGACGAGAACTCTGACATCTTCTTGTATGCTGTAACAGTCAAGGGAGATCCTTCCTCCTCCACCTCCACCCCATCCCCTTCCACCCGATGCAGATATTGTACCATTACCCTTCCTACATATTCATATGATACGTGAGAAAGATTTAGCACAACACTAACAAGCTATCATAAAAAACATTTGATTTACCACACTCGCATAACAGAATCTGATAATGAGACCAATTTCAATGTCTACCCAAAAATTTGTTACAATGTCAGATATAGTTCATTTTCCATAAAACTGTGAATGATTGAGAGAGGACTCAAATCGAATTATGAACTTACAGCTTTACTGAATGAATAAAGATGCTTCCTCCAGATCCTCCACCACCTTCCTCTCCACCATCGCCACCATCTGCTGAAACAGTTCCATTCAACTGTATTGTGTCATTCAATAAAAGTCTAACACGACCTCCACCTTTTCCTCTGATATTCTTTGTGGACAATTTCACTCCTCCCTCACTTCCATAGCTCCATGGTTCATGCAAAGACGACCAAGCATAAACATCACCACCCCAATAGGTAGTTGTATTGCTTTTCACACAAGAAGCCCCTCTTCCACCATGTCCTCCACCCGCACCATCAGTACCATATGGAGTTCCACTAGTCTGAGAAGGTGGTGGTCCAGCCAATGCCGTCGTGTAGATAGACGAATTGCCATCCATAGTTAAATTGATACCAGAAAAAACCACAGAACCAGCAACGATCCTCGCTGATTGACCAACATGAATATTTCCAGATACATTGAAGATAATCACACATCCTTCAATGGGACAATCAACTAACACATGAGCAAGTATATTCAGATTCCCCGTTCCATATGCATAGATATCTGAATCCAATCGCAAATTCGAGTTCAATGTACAAGTAGTATTCAACGATCCAACACCATCCAGGTCCTGACAAGTCACAGAAGTAAAATTCGCATCTGAAAACACCCCAGGACTCTCTAATTCAGTCTCCCCATACTCCGATAAGCTCAAACATGGCGTGGAAACCAAAAGAACACACAAGAACACGACTCCAAGCATCACCAAAGAACCGAATCAACACTAAACAACATCTAAACAAAAACTTCTCAATTCTCCGCAGCTAAACTTCGATTCCGTAAAGCCACCACAAAAAGCGGAACTAAATTTCAAATTTCCTCATCGTCGCAAACAAAATCTGGAGAGATTCTGCTTCTGCAACAACAAAAGATTCAAGAAACGCATAAGAAAATTTCAAAAACAACCTAAAACGAACACGAAAACAATCGAGTTACAGTAAATCGATACGAACAGAGGAGAGTGAGGAAAATGCTTTAGAAACCTGATTTAGAAATCGAGAAGAAGACGAGGAAGACGAGGGAGACGAAGAATCTTGAGAATTTTCGAAATGAAGCTTTGGATCTTCCGGAGTGAGAGAGTCAGAGAGAGTCTCTTTCTGTTTTACTTCGCTTTCCTTTTTTTTTTCTTTTTTTTTTTCTTCAGAGAGAGAGAGACTGTTATGGAGTTTAAGCTACGCTTAAAATCAAAAATGTACAGCTGTCCTCTGCATCATCAAATTAATACTATCTTTATTTTATCTTTTTGAAAATCTTTGCTTTATCCTTTTAACTAGAAAATGATAATCTTGTTTTTATTTATATTTTATAAAAGAAATTGAGCCTATATAAATCAATTTTCTTTGGTCAACTATTTTATCCTTAATCATTTCTATATAAATCACACATTTATGTTAGAAGTTCGACTGACAAAACAAGAAATTAATGTATATTTTATAGATTTGAATCTTAGAAATATAAGTTTATGAAAATAATATAACTAAATTTACTAGAAATATTTAACATAGAAAAATAGAGATNATATTTGTTTTTTTTTTTTTTTTTTTTTTTTTTTTGGTCAGAGAGATATATTGGTTCATCATAATCGTAAATAGTAGTTTACTTTAAACTCATTCAAAAAACTATATTCAGGAATCTGAATCTTTACACAATACACATAATAATTTGTTTATGAGACACTTGGTCATCATTTTAATGTTGCAAAGATTATATTCATCATCATCATTTACAATATAATTTAGAAAGAATAATTTTTTAGATGAGGTAACCAAAAACAGAAAAATCACAAAAAAAGAAGATAAAATAATGTTTTCCTTTCAAAGGAAAGTAATAATACATTTTTTTAATGAGGGTAGATTACCATAGTGGGGCTACATATTCCCATAAATTACGAGAGTGCCATTCTGAGTTTTTGCAGGTGTGAGTGATGATGCAACCGTTACACTTTTACTCTATTGTCCGTATTACTCTATATATATCTGTGCGTGCAGGATTGAGCACAACCCACTTAAACCTTTATTCCCTTAAGCCCAGCCCAAATT
>OVAF01001403.1:0-22512 GCA_900406245.1 Odontarrhena argentea | reverse complement strand
ATGGCAGCCATTCAGAGAGAGTTGAAAAGGGTGAACCTTACTTTATTATATAAGATGGTGCCGAGAGATATCACATTTTGAATTATATTATTTTTTTTGTTCGATAGATGTGACCAATATTGATCTGATTAATGTTAAAAAAAATCGAATGGAACTAATGTACTAAGAAATATAACAGATGTTAGACCCAAAAAAATAAGGAGTACAGAAAAAGTTTTGAAGTTTTGAAATCTTTATAGTAACTTGTTGATTGGGAGCTCATGATATATATATTCTGCAAAGTATTTAGATTAAATCTATATAAATAAGAACAAAGAAATTAAGCGAGAAGACCAAAATGTTGTGGCCTAATGGCATAGTAGTGCAAAGAGGTTAGTTCAAATTTCTTTGGATGGTTGGTGCTTCGGATTCAAACCTCCAATAATAGAGACTATGAAATATTATGTTTCAAGTTGATTATAATTAAAGATTGACTTCGGGTATCGAAGAAGACTAGAACTACGAGATGTTCGTATGGAGAGAAAAAAAACAACTTTACCCAAACAAAAATTTCTTCCATATTCAAATTACACATCCCTCTAGTACTATTTTTTAGAAAACAAGTATCGTTAGCGGAAATCAATACCAAGAAAACTGAAATTGTTATAAAAAAGCACTTTACACATAAAAATTAAAACCTTGGTGACCATGGATTGAGTTGTGCAGAACAAATAGATTATATGATGGGGTACAATTTAAGTTCATTCAAATATATAAAATAAACGGCACGAGACAAAGTTGGAATGGTAACAAAACCGAAATGTGGTGCGGAACAAATGTTTTTATAATTAATAGGATAATATAAATGTTCTCATTTTTCGTATACAACTACATTGAATAAAAATGAACAACCAACATTTTTTTTTCTAAACTGCACATTAACATCTCAACCACAACATTGTCACAAATTTTTCCTACTTCTACAGTATTGTTTGTTTGCATAAACCATAGTACAATGGGTATTACATGTGAATGGTGACTTAGTAACGGATTGGTCCGTCTGTGCTAGATTATGCTCTAGCTTAAGTGCAGCATGGTCCGGCTTTTAATGACGACAATGCTAATTTTTGGTATACCATTTAAAACAAACAAAAATAGGTTAAAATGCTAATTTTCATGAATGAATTAAACTTGGTTTTATATATGATATGGATTGGAAGGAACGAACCTGATTTTGATATATTAAATATTTTTTTAACCTAAAACGAACACGATCCGGTCCAAATAGAGCTGACCTAGATACGACCGTAGTCGTAGACTATTCATACTTAACATTTTTTTTTTTTTGACTTTATAATTGGTTTTGATGAGATACAACTAGATCAGAAACCATGTAATTCAATCTTGTCCAATGTAAATGCATTACATGATATACATATAACTCAACTTTTTTTTCATAATTCGTTTAACTGCGATATTAATTTTTTTAGTAAAATATGTATGATAAGATGTTTTTTATTTTATTTTTTTACAAAAAAAAACATCTTATCTTCCATATTTTACTAAAAAAATTATAAACATATTAACACAATATATATGATTTTTTTTTTGTCTTTTTTCGTCAAAAGAGATCGAACTGCCTCCTAATTTCTCCTAACTTGGAACAAGCATTAGCAGTAGATATATTTAGAAATTATTGTTTCCGTTTTCAGGACGATCCAAACTAGTGTGTACTGTGTAGTGTGATTATCTCCCACATGGGTCATACTGGGCTAGCATTACCCCACCAAAACTTGGGTTAACAGGATATGATGTACTGTACAAAGTACATACTACCGAAAATACTTATATTGTTAATTTGTAACTTGTTATTTATCTTTGGTGTAAATTATTTCTGTAGTTTCATTAACAAGCTTAGTTTCTATATTTGTATTACACCTTTGTTTCTTATTTTCTCTGTCTCATAATTTCATAAATGATCACATAAATAAATAAAAACATATTACACAATGTTATTATATCTATTAAAAGCAATCATATTTTTCATTAATCTTAAGATTAAATTATTTATTTAGCGTGAAAGTTTACTTTAAAAAAAAACACAACAATTAATTTTGAAAAAAAAAAAATCTTCAAATAGCACTTATTATAAAGCAGAGAGAATACATGGACTATAGTAATTATTATACTCAACAAATCAGTATTTTTTTTTTAGTTTCGGTTTAATATTATCAAATTATAAATTACGAGAAGAATTTGATTTTGCAACATTTTTACGATGTACAATTGTCAATAAAGATTCATGAAACGGTTACATGCACCATAATCACGACAAATAACTTTATATTTAATCTGCCAACTGCACGTTCATAATCACGACAAATAACTTTATTTTTTATCTGTCACCACACGTTAGAAATCTCCGATAATATTACTTTAATTAATATGTATAAATGATATAGTAGATTGCGTATCCCACCAAAATTGAATTTTATATCTAGTGTAAAATCATTTATAGGTTGATCAAATGTTTAAGAGTCATATTTTCAAGTTCTTTCATTTTCAACAAAAGTCTATTTACTTTAAAGTAATATCAATAAATATTGCTTATAATAAAACATGAATGATAACATGATGAAAAGAAATGCTAGAGTTCCCTGCTTAAAACCTCATGGTAAGTGGCACCGTTCATAGCCTAAGCATTATCTAAACGCAAGTCTTATTCATATTCCTCCAAATTTGTTTTCTCTTTTCTATTCTTCTAAAAAGTCATCCAACAGCGACAACAAAAAGAAAAGAAAAAAAAAAAACTCTCTCTCTCTCTCTCAATACAATACAATGGCGTGTCTATATAAAGCATCAAAGGTCCTCTATTCTTAAACGACCATCTCCATTACTTGTCCACCTCGAACACTTTTCAAGAACAAATCTCTCCAGTTATGAAACTGATGGACAAGTTTATCTCTATGGAAGACCAACCACACGAACACGAACAAGAACAAGATAGAGGTGAGATCTTCCGAACCATCGATGTTGCTATGGTTGACCGGAGCAGCAACTCCTCCTCTCCGCCACCGCAGTCGGCTGCTACACCTTTGCTTGAGGTTTCCGGTGACTTGATTCCGCCGTTGAACTTTGCGATGGTGGATAATGGTATATTCCGGTCGGGATTTCCGGACTCGGGCAACTTCTCTTTCCTCAAGACTCTTGGTCTTCGCTCTATCATGTAACTTTCTTCTTCTTAATTCTTGCATTTTTTATTATTATTATCAACAGTTATATATTGATTTAAAGGTTTGGTTTTGAAGATGTTTGTGTCCGGAGGCTTACTCTGAAAACCACATGCACTTCCTCAAATCCAATGGAATTAGGCTTTTCCAGTTTGGCATTGAAGGCTCCAAGGTCTCTCTCTCTCTCTTCCTAGCTCATAATCTCCCTTCCTGATCACTTGCTTAATTTGCTCTGTTATTCTTGTTTTAGTTGCTGTCAAATTAATCTCAACTACTTGTCTTAAATTCGCAGTGTCTCCCAAGATTAGAGAACGAGGTTTGGTTGCATGTTTGGAATTCTAAACATCCCAAAGAAGCTTCCTATCCAAACGGGAATCCCAAAAAATCATCGGTATTAATCTCAATTACCATTTCAAAAAATATCACATTTTGAGTTGCTAAAATGTTCTTGATTAGTCTCATCTAGTTTCATCATGAGTGTGTTCATGTGTGTTCCATTATTCTAATCCATATTTTTTATATATATGACCTCCCGAGTAAAGCTTACACCATTCTTTTCAACGCCCGTTTTTGAATGATGCTTTCTTTGGCTTTGTTCGTTACCATTTAACTTCATATATATATGGTCCCACTCTTTGTTTTCTTTCCCTTGATCAACTAACCACTTGGTTCTTTTTACTGTTTATATATGTATAAAAATTTAGATAATGTGTGCTGCGTTAAAGAAAATGCTCCTGCTTACTATACAAGTGTTGTCAGAAATCCACTACTCCGAAACTTGTACTTTCCTTTCTGTGTTTCTCTTGCTTCATGTTACTTGCGCGTGCACTTTGATGCATGTGTGGTAATATCTTAGTATAATCTTGAAAGGAAGAAACAAAAAAGTGTTTCTTGAGACAGCACAAGTTGTAGTTGAAGTATAAAGATACTTCAACTCTTTTATAATGACAACTTTGTAGAAAGTGACTTGTTGAAAAATGTGTGTATGGTGTAAGTATCCACATTTGAACTGGTAGGTGTGATATATAAATCTAAGATGGAACTCTGAAAATGATAGATTGTTAAGTTGCTCTTGTTTAATACCTACCTACCTACCCGATGTTGTGTATTAGTGGCTTATGTTTGTGTAAAAATGGCTTTTCGTTTCAAGGAATTGTTGGTAAAGTAGGGAATAAGCAAAAAAAATTGAGTGTAGAATAGTGAATTAGTCGCCCATATCGCAAAGTGTCTAATCTGTAACTGTTTACATTCCAAGATAAGAAGCCAAATACTTTGTTGAAAGATGTGATGGGGCGGCTAGTTTGATTTGATCTAGAATCTCTTTTTCAACAAAAAGAGAAGACTAAAAATAGATATACGACTTGTGCCTATATGTTGTTGTGGTAGTGATCTTCCACAAATTAACTTACCTTTGTGTTGTCAATTATGTTCATATAGGATAGTTTCTCAATTTTACTATTGAGACTAAGCATTAGTTAAAGTGTCTTTTCTCTTCTTAATTATTAGAGTGTGATTTGACTATATAGAAGAGTATTGGATATTCCACACTTGTATATTTTGTTTGTTGTGTCTCTCTAGTTCATATCTTTATTGGCTTAGATTCTTTATGTTGGGTGTGACAAACTGAAAACTCTATGGTCTTCATATATAATCATTTTCATTTTCATTATTGGAAGCTTTTGATGGACCCTCTTTGAATTTGTGGTTATTTTGTTTTGTGCCTAACTTTTAACATAAGAAGATAGAATAATATCCTCCACAGCTCCTTTCAGTTTCGGTCTCAAAGAATGGATATCGCTTACACTTGAAATGTCTCATTATAATTTAGATATGTATTTTGTTGTCTTGCTTACTGGACTAATTAAAGACTTACCTCAAGGAACTGGTAGTGTGATCTTATTTCCTCCCTTTTATTTGCAGGAGTCACTTGTAAATATATCAGATCATAAAATTCGTGAAGCACTCAAAGTCCTTCTTGGTATGAAATCATATAATAGAAGAAACCATAATGTTTTTTGCGTAAACATGTCTTTCTAATTTGTGGTCTAAATTCTTGTTTGTAATCTTCAGATGAGAAGAACCATCCACTTCTGATTCATTGCAAACGAGGCAAGGTACGTATAATTGTAAAATATCGAAAAGCTAGATCGTCTAGATGGGTTTAATTTCTTTGTTCTAGACTCAAAAACATTGGTATATTGATCATTGCAGCACAGAACAGGGTGTCTTGTTGGGTGCATGAGGAAACTCCAGAAATGGTGCTTGACATCGATATTCGACGAGTACCAGCGATTTGCAGCGGCTAAAGCTAGAGTTTCGGATAAAAGGTTCATGGAGTCATTCGATATATCAAACTTGAAGCACATTCCAATGACTTTCTCTTCCTCCAATAGGTAAAAGCTACAAACAAGAGGGATCGTTTGATCAAATGGTTCAGTCCCTTGAGCCCTTTTTTTTGGTAGCTCCCTATAACTGAATAAAAATAACAAAAGGAGGAGAAGAGAAATCATGAGTTATGGGAGGAATGATCATTATTCTGGTTATTGATTTTCATTGCTCTTTCTCCTAAATCAAATAATAATTGGAAGAAGAAGAAGATTAGATACCTTTTCTTTTAATTCTTTTGTAATGCTTGTAATGTAATCACTGTATTAGGTAGATAAATAATTTATATATATAGAAATGTTCAACAAAAAGAAGTGTGCAATAAGAAAGTCCATGCCATTAATTATAATCGTGCACAATACTATTTAATATTTATCTAGGGAATGGATATATAGATTATTATGTACATGCTCATTAATATCGAATCATACGACTTTGCGCAAACATTTTGCATGTTATAAATCATACACATGCACTAAGTCCGGGTATGAAAATAGTTAATTTCCCGGGTTTGGAGTGGTTAACCGTAAATGTAAGAATAATGCACCGCGTGTAATTTTTTAAGTTTCTCTATTATGTCACAATTAGTTTCGACTCCAATCGGCAAAAAAAGGAAAATGGTATTTTGGTACTTTGAGAAAATAATAAACTCTTGAGTTCCGGTACCAAAGTTTGTTGTTCGTCTTGTGTTTCGTTATACGCAAACAACAATTTGTTTATCAAAAGTCGTTTCTGTAACTTCATGGTTTCCCAAAGACACTTGCTTATGCTTTGCAAATGCCTACAATCGTTTGCTCTCTTTTCTATACATTTCAAACTTCCAAAATCTAAGGAGGAAGATACTAGGAGATTTGCAACACAGACTTGAATGTGTCTCCTTTCTTCCCTATATACAACTATATTTCGGACATATGTTTCCTGCCTGACAAAACATGAGATTGAAGTGTAAAACCTATATGTACCCTTATAACCTATCAGATCCTCGTGTTAATCAAGAAAAA
The DNA here is from genome assembly GCA_900406245.1 of Odontarrhena argentea. Classification (NCBI taxonomy): domain Eukaryota; kingdom Viridiplantae; phylum Streptophyta; class Magnoliopsida; order Brassicales; family Brassicaceae; genus Odontarrhena; species Odontarrhena argentea. The sequence continues at coordinate 15,917 of OVAF01001403.1, read as the reverse complement.
AAATATCAAAGAATTAAGATTCTCGTGTTAATTTTCTTCTATGCAAGGTGCAATTTCCTTCTCGTATCTTCTCCCTGCGAAAATGATCAAAACCGGTATAAGAAAGGCAGATGGGACAAACCAATTCCGATAAGAGAGACCATTGATAGGTAACTCACTGTACGTTGATGGCTCTTAGCAGATTTGCCAAGTTTCGAGTCTGTAGCTTCTGATCTCGAAGCTCGTCCATGTAGTCTCTGGATAAAGTCTTGTATATGATTATATATACTGCAAAGTCAAAACCAACCATAATAAGCACACAAACTAATGTCACAACTGGTGATCTGTATACTCTGGGTGAGATAACACTTTACCTAAGCCGATGTCTGTTACATGCTGCAAAGAAGGCGACAAACCCGTTCAATATACTCCTCACAGCACGAAATACCTGGAAAAAAAAAGAAGCAACAAACAAATACGATTAGTGATGACTTGTGAAAAAAGGTTTGGATTCTTTTGATTGTACTAGACATTGTTTACTGACATGAGAAAATAGATCATTCCAAAGAGTACGCCACATGGAGACTTCATAAGTTTTCACTGCTGCTTGAGAATCTGATGCAAGCTGAATTATGCTGCTCATATACCGCCATAGATCCCCAAGAACATCAAATATGTATGAGAAGGAAAAAGCTAAACATTGGGCTAATGCGACAACCACTCTGATTGGTGCATATACCACTTCCCATACGATCCAGAACAGAGGCAGCACAACAGAATTTGCTGCGGCATTAGAAAAAAAAAATCAAGGATCAGAGTTTTGATACATACTTAAAACAAACATAAGTAGATAAAAGAAATGCTCAAGCAAGCGATTTTTTACTTACTGATGTTCCAAACTAGTGAGACGATGAACCAAATAGGCAAAAGAACCAACTCTACCACATCACCAACAAGATTGCAACCAGACTCAATCACAAACCAGACAACTGAAATCAAGCTTGCCACTGTTTCTGCCAACGTATTCCATAACGGTAGGAGCAACTCAAGAGCATCCAAGAGAGGATTTACTAGAGGCATTACGAGTAGAGAAACAAATGACTGCATAGCACGCCCCATTGTTAGAGACCACTTGAGAGCTTTCTGAAAATTGTGAAGAAACAACATCGTTCCCAAGTACTTTATCCTCGATACCATGTCCCATGTTTCAATCCAATCAAAGAGTGGCCCACATAACCGAGATGCAGTCGACTTCAGAACGGGGACATTTTTGTAAAGGTCATAAAATCCGATCACAACAGTGATGACTGACATCATCACATATAAGGCTCTGGCGAGAAGGCACATCCAGGGGCGATAAAGATGACAGAAGCCGGGGTAAGACTGCAGAAATAAAACCCATGAAGGCAGACCAGCTTCAAGTAAAGTAAGCAAGCGTGTGTCAGCCATTATAACCTCTCGCAATTTGAAAGGAAGATCACGGTCACCAAACCTAACAAGAACTAGGACATCTTTATACTCGGTTGCTTCAATGATGTTCTCCTCGCCATCAGGCTTCTCACTATCAGGTATATGGCTTTCCCAGTGGTCTACTGATTTATCTTCTCTTTTGGGTGTTTCTTCCATATAGTCAACTTCAACTCCAGTGCTGATTGCCCTGGATACTCTTCTTCTCTTATACGGTCCCGTCAAAGGTGGTGTGTGAGGCTCATTTTCATCATAATCTACAGCAGAATGGTTAACGTTGAAAACACTTCTGGAGCAGCAAGGTGAGTCATATTCAACAGAAACACAGTCATTGCTGACATTATCATCCTCATCAACGCGAGAAGTTTTTGAGAAATCCTCTTCAGCGTCATGAAAGACCTCTCCTGAAAGAGTTACAACAATGCAAGCTAATTTCAGCTAGAGAACCAGAATAGTGTAAGGTTGAACTAATGTATCACCAACTAAAGAAAATTTGCCAAAGGAAGGGGGTGCCAAAGCTAAATCAGAGTAAAAGATGTCTTATATGAGAAAATGATACCTATAGCTGAATCAAGATATTCCCTTAAGCAAGACCTTTCATTTTTTGTTCCAGAGAACCACTGAGACATACTAGTTACCGCTTGCTGGATACTCTCAAACTCCCACCTTCGCATCAACTTAGCTTCAATAGCAAGAGATGTATCTGTCTACAAGAAGATATAAATAAAGTAAAATACAAGCAGAAAATACAGTGTCACAACAAAACAGTGGACATTTGCGAGGAGTACCAGTAGCTCGTTCAAGTAATTGATACCCCTGACATTGGCCCATTCAACTTCAAACACGATGAAACCATACAGGGTCTTGCGCAGCTGCTGCTTTAGAAACAAAGAGCTCTGCAGTTTCTTAGCAGGTATTTTCTTCTTGGAAAATGTTGTCGCATCAATCAGTGAGAACCATTTCTGAAGCATCTTAACTTTTTTAACGTTGGGCTGAGAACTCGTCTCTTCGTCCTTCGTCTTTTCCTCCTCCTCCTGCTTCTGTTTTTTCTTCTTTCCACGAGGTTTCGAGTTTGCAAAAGGGGAGAGTCTGGACTGCAAACAAAAAATAAACAGTTCACTTTCACCGTAATTTTCAACCGTAATGACAATGAGATATGTAGTTGAAATATGTTTTACCACCTTGGTAACCATTAGTTGCCAGAAATGAGCAGATCGAGTGCCCGGATTCAGCCATGGCCGGTTGTCCACCAATATGTAAATCTTCTTACTTTTATTCCCAAGGAAAATACTGAGATCAGAAAGATATGATTGCAAGTCTCTGAAACCAAAAAAAAACAAAAGTGTAAACAGATAAGCAAAGAACATGAGGCAGGTAAAGCGTGACAATGTAGTTAAGTCTTTGAAACAAACACGAAATCATGACCGTAATGCCTTCAACAGAGAAGAGCATTTCATGAAACTGAATTGCTAAACTGTACTGTACTTGACAAGAAGATGTTTAAGAGATAAACACCAGGGGATTGTACTACTTCAGAATCAAGAAAGATATAAAAACATTGAATTAAATTAAAAATACATGCAAGTGATTGTTTAAAACCCAGAGAAATTATCCGATGTTAGTTTTGTCTGGAAGGACAAGATAATTTCCCTCTGAAGGTGTAACAAGACTTTTTCTCAAAATTAAAAATGCAGAAACAGAAGAGGAAACTATATATTGTTCTTTTGAAATAGATCACATAGATATAACAAAATGTAGAATAATTGGTCTCTGCATTCACAAAAAAAAAGAAAAAAAAAGAAACTGGAATCTCAAAACTGAATAATAACATTGAATAAAAGAAATTACCCGATCTGGAGACTGGTCAAGGGGAAAACACATTTAGGCTCATCACAATTCTTCATCGAATCCAAAGATTGTCTACTCCAATTCCTGATCAAACCTCAAAATCACTGTTGAAAAAGCAAAAACAAGAATAAAAATCGTCATTATGGTAGAAGCTTCTTGAAATTAATGATGGATGAGGACATAAATCGCGATTACTTAATAGAAAAGAAAACTTGTAAATTCCTAAGGATAACAAAAAGAGCTAAAATCCAACAATACCCCTCGCCGGAGAAACTGAACCACGCGGGCTACGAAGATGAATCAGCGAAAATCCATGAATGAATGTAGCAACAATCGAGAGGTAAAACTTATCTTAATGAGAAAGAGAGAATCAAGAATTTGAAATTTCGAAAGAGAGAGAGAGAGAGAGAATTTGGGTTTACTTGGAAAATTGAAGACGGAGGGAAGAATATCTTAGGAAAGAGGTCTCAAGAGGGGTAAAAAGGTAAATTCAAGAGGCGAAGAAGACGGAGGAAAGAGGGTATGGCGCCAGAGGTTCGTCGGTTTTATATTATCTCACCGGAGCACCTTCTCGTTTCTCAGAGACAGGAGCTCTTATATAAACGCGTGGGATAAGCTCCTTCAATGGCAAGCGCGTGATGTGTCTATACTTTCCCAATATTACATCCCAGATCCCTTCAGATTTTGTTTCTTCTTCTAACTACCTCATAACTATTAAGAATGTGTCTTTATTGAACGACCCTTTCATATCGACATCCTGAACAAAGTTTTTTTTGTAATGATTTTTTCCCATTGCCCATTGATCAGATAGTTATCTTTTACAAAAGTGAACACAGATATTTATTTTTATCAACCAGGTCCATTATTATATTGGTTTAAATCTAATTCTAACATTCTATAAATATATTATTACAATTTGTTATTTTACACCTTTAATTTACAAATGATTTTATGGGAATTGAATGAAGAAGCGGGTAAATTAGCGCGTCATGCAAAAATATATTATTGCATACCAGAAAAACAAACAAAATATAAGAAAAGGTTCGGTTATAAAATAGCGAATAACCACTAATTTACATGTGGAGGGCTTTTACTATTTTTAGAAAAAAATTTAAAACTAAATCATGTTATATCTATGTAATATTTTGTAGCGATTCGTCGATTTAAATAAAGTAGTTTATGAATTTGTGTATTTATTGTTTATTCATTTTTTAGTCAACAAATTTATTAATATTAGTTCACTTCAGAAAAAAAAATGGAGGAAGCATGTGTACATATTTAAAGTTATGAAATAATAATGAAACGATTATTTGCTAATCTATCATTTTTTGAATTCAGTCATTCAGATATGTCGTATGGGAGAAATTATGAAATAATAACAAAAAATTATTGATGCTCGCAAATTATTAAGATAGTAAAAAAAAGACAGCAAATTCATTGAAAATATCTTTATTTTCATCAACTCAGAATAATTTGTCGTAAAAGGCATTAAAGTCTACTATTGAACGATCATGAATGTTATGACTCAAATGAATGAATCCTGGTTAGTGTGTAGGGGAGAATCATTTATTTTTATAAAGTCGTTATATTAATTGTTGGCAATAAAACAAAACATTAAATGAAAAATTAAGACAACAAGATAGGTGTAAAGAGTAGCAAATTGACGCATGGGAAGAAGACAATGAAAAGATATTTAAATGTTCTCTAGAGCTTTGGTTTCTTGAATTGCGAATCATCCTCATTTATGATTTCATCGCCTGAGATTTTTTTAAAATGTATTGTGTTTTTTAAAAAATGTATTGAAATTCTGTAAAGACATTCTTTATTAAAAAAAAAAAAAGAAATCTAAAATGATACTTATATTTTAAAATAGAGGGAGTAATTTATTTGTTACAACTAAATGGTTCCGGTTCTTCCGAAAGTAAAATATTTTCCGAACATTTATACCAATAACCAGAAACGGGATCTACCAAATGGTATATGCTTTTGGAGGATGGAACTATTATTTCTTGACACTAATGCAATAAAACCTCGTTGTTTGAATTTATTAATATGCTTGTGTTAATATTATCATTGTATCACCGTCTAAATTTGAATACGGTTTAATTAGCAGCGGGGAAAAAAAGAGGTCTTTGTTTTATCTTTTAACCCATCATTTCTACCATCCATTCCATATGTTTAAACAATACATTCCATCAGCACATTTAAATGGTAACCAACAAAGAGATTGAATCTCCAACTAACACTCTATTGCATCCAAATAAAACCTCTTTTTAGACACGAAAGAACTTGGTTTGGTGCAAGGCCACGCGCCTGTGTGCGTGAGGATAATAGAGTGGGCCAGGAGAACCAAATCAGAATTTGGACGTATGTGATCCATTCTGTTTCGAGAGAGCCTCGTGGGTGGGTCCATAAACGCCGCTTTATAATTTTATCTACTTGAAGCCTACTTAAAAAATAATTGAGGAATCTAGAACGCAAGTGATGTATTGTATGCTAATCTCAACGAACCTATAATGATGGATTATTGTGAAATCACGTTACATGCATTATACTACAAAACAACAAAAATGTGTGTTGCTTAGCTAATTATATGATTCTGTATGTAATCATTTCCGATCGATTCTAGTTGAATTGCCTTTCATATCTACATTACTACATATATCTAGAAAATGTCCAGAACAAAGTTTTACAAGTAATGATTTATATTTCGAACTTTATTTGGTTTTTTGGATTTAGATATTACTATACAGTTCAATACGGAAAAGGTTTCAAAACGATAATAATTGTTTTTCTTTTTATTTAAGTCACAGTTAAACCATACGAAATTTTGGGGAAATGAACCAAAACCATTAATGTATTTTACTGAAGGATTCTGTCTACTCTAAGACCACTTCTTATGTGTGTATGACATATGTTTTTCACACATAAATGATGTGGGTGGTTGCGTTTTTTTAACCACAAAATATTGAAGTTTATAATTGATTTGGGCCATCTCGCCTGTCACAAAATAAGTTGAAAAAAGTTATATTGGAATATATCAGACTTCTCAGTGGTCAGAACCAAAAAAAGGAGGAATACTTCAGTGATATATAAGTGTAGCTTGTTGGTGGTATTTCTAATACAATTGTGGGTATTTTGATAAGAAAGTATATAAGAAATCCAACTGGCATCTCATAAACTATTAATAGTTATCGAAATATAGAATTGTAAACCAACTAATTTTATCTTAGTCAAGATCGAAAAACTAATTAATATATTTCATGTTGTAATCATATATATGAACTATTTGTTTTTTTTCCCCCAGTCAGTGGCTCAGTGCATTATTCAGATTTGTTTATTAACCCTCTCGAATCTAGATGGTCTTATTACTTGTTAGTAGTTGTTAACCAAATGGTGATTAATATTTTTTTTGTAAAGGAATGGTGATTTATATTTGCCTCTAAGATTTTGATAACAATATTAATAGCTTTTTTTAATAATAATAATTTGCCTTCAAAGTTTTCCTTAATATGCTGACAAAAGAAGAAAAATATTTTGTCCTTAATACATATGATCTATTGCTTTATAGAACAGACCGGGCTATATACTCTGGTTGCTAAATATGATTAGGTGCGGTTCTCAATTAAAGTTGTCTTAAATAATACTAAATACTAGACCACATGAGTTAATAAGTGGAACACATAGTGCTATGGAATTTAATTTAGTCATAGACCACTAGACCAGTCTCACTGCCATGTTTCAAATTTCTGAGAGTATAGCATCTAAAAAGACAAACAAGCATATGAAATTGAATGACATCTTGAGATTCTTGACACTCTTTTCCACATAAGAAAATGCCAAAAACTTAAAAAATTTACTTAGTAATATACTTGAAAAACTAAGGTTAACAAATATACAAACCTTTTAAGCTATTTCACACTTTGAACAGATTCAAATCCAGATAGGACAGTAATGTTCATAAAACAAAACACAAACTCTCAAGCAAACGAAACCATTACAGTTTAAACGCTACTCTTCTTGACAGAAGGAGGCCAAGATAGTCTCCGGTCAATTTCACCATTCTCGTTGTTACTACCATCTTCTTCTGCTTCATTTTGACCATTGTTTGGTCTCCTTGTGACTTGAACAGCTAAGTCGTCAAAACTTGAATTTGCTCTCCCTTGAGGTGGAGTCACACAATCTGAGTCTCTATGTGTCATTTCGTTACCTACTGGTGTTGAAGGTAACGAGGCTGCAGAGTTACCAACACGAAGCTCTTGAAGAGTCGCGAATGATTCTCTCATAGCAGACATGGCCTCAAAGAATCTTGTGCATGACGCTAGTGCCACGGGTATAGGACGCAGCATTTCCTACAATAACGGTGAAAGAAAAGAGAGAATCAGACCAAAAATGTCAAACTGAAAGCAACTGCTCTGCTACACATTCTGTAAAAGTTGCAATCTGTTTCGTTCTTGATACAAAGAGGTTTACAACAGAGAAACCTGAAAAGAAAAAAACATTCAATGCCATGATAGCACAGATGGTCTAGTTTTCTAGGCTGCAGAGAGAATCGTTCTAAATTTTTCCTATAAATCATATACAGTTTATGCTATAGCCTGGAGTAGTGTAACCTGTTATAGATTATTCGTCACAATTTATTTGATCCCAGCTAAGACAAACACACCAAATGTAGGCGCTAAACGTTGTGAGTTATGTCTGAATGATGTAACTGAAAAACCAAGATGGATGTAAAAGAAAGTAAAATCATACCCCCCAGACTGAAGGAGGTTCTTTAAAGTTCTGGCTCCACTGAAAATCAGAAACCGATGCTGTTAAGGCACCATAATCACCAGCGGCCTTCATTAGCAACTCCGAAAATTGTTTCTAAAATACAAAGCAGAAAAACAGTATCAGGCAAAGCATTTGATTAATAATACATATATATACAGATAGGCTGCCTCTTTGAGTTGTTTTCTTTTCCTAACTGTGCAACTTCGGATACAAATCAAGTTTAGATAACTAGAGCACTAAGGTTTAGTTTGTTCCATAACGTAGCAAATACTTCAGACTCACCTGGTATTCTGCTTCAACTGGAATGCAATCTAGTGAGTAAGGTTGCTGGAGACGAGCAATGATGCGATCCTGTCATATAAACAAAAAAAATGAGACTTCAAACAGAGATTTCGCTAATTGAAGAATAGATAGAACAATACTCGGACTCATTGAGAAGCTTGTGTTTCCAAACCATCTTAAGCAAGAACTCCAATTCCTCAATTTTCAGAACAATAAGACACATACTAAACTAAACAATATTAGAGGTAAGTTTTAAAGTATAAATTTTGTCTACCTTGTTTTGTATAACGTCTTTCAAAATTTGAGTAATCCTTGACAAAGTTTCGATTTTCTTTTGCATTTCGCTCACATGAGTCAAATGTGCGACATTTTTGTCATCCTAAAATTCGCCAACAAAGAAGTTAGATAAAAAGCATCTTAAAAATCCCGTCACGGATGTAAGTTATCATCTTCTTTCACTATGAAAGAGAACACAAGTACCTTCCTTCCTTGAAGCTCGACCTGCAAGTCTGCAATTTTCCTTTGGACAGCAGATAATTCTCGCAATACCCTTATTAAATCGTCACCTCTTTCGCCATTAGAAGACGCCAAGCTTTGTAATTCTTCCTACAGGGGGGAACTAATCGATCTCAGCTTGATTCAATGTATTACTACTTACCACATTTTCGATTGAAGAATGAAGCAAATGATTGATATGAACATGAAATGTTACAAAATGTAGCTCACTGCACAGATAAACAAATGTTTCATCTTCTCTAATTCAGGACAGATTCAGAATCACTACTTTTTATTCCCCAGAGATAAAGAAGCAAAACAAAAAGCTCCTACAAATCTACAGATCTCATACACATTGTTCGACAAATCAACCTAAGAGCAACATCCAGAGTATACTATACTAAGCTAATCAAAGTAATGTGAAATAAAATTCCGATTCCGATGAGAATTAATTTATAAGCTATGGAATTAGAGAAACGATGGGTGAGTTACCTGCGACGGAGGAGGAGCGACGGCGAAACCGAGATCGGACGCGATGGAGAGAGCATCAGACAATCCGCCGATGCGCCTTATCGGTTTCTTCCCAACCCACGTCGAGTCGCTTCCCATTGACATTTCCCGACAAATTTTCCGATGAAGACTTCGACGGAGGCAGATCTGAATGTTTTCTAGTTGTGAGGAAAAAAAAAGAAGAAAATTCAAAAATATTCGAAAACTGTTGATGATAATAAACGTTCTTTTTTTTGCCGTAAATAAATATTGGTTACAGAAGAAAACTTAGAAATGACTCAAGGTTGTATGTAAAAATTATACTCCACATTAACCTTTTATTCTACAAAAGGATGATTCAAATTATTTCACCCAAGAATCTAGCCTATAAATAATTTTAATTGACAAAAAACATGTAAAGATCTGTGAAAAGAATACCATCAATTTAAGATTAAAATAAATGATTATTATGTCATTTTTTAGCTTGAGAGTCGAACAAATCTAGCTAAAATATTCTTAAAATTTCTTTTAAGTCAGTATATTATTATAAGGCTATTAATTATAAATTACAGAGTATAGTTTATATATAAATTTTTTTTCACATAATTATCCAAAATTGAACAGAATCTACAAAAAAAAGTTTGAAACAAATATGTAAAGTTACTATGGATTGGGGAATGGATTGTAGTACTAATGTTATTGCATCACCATCAGGAACTTAAAAAGAAATTGCTCCTTGATCCTATCATATAATGTCAGCAATGTAATCCAAAGACATAAATGGGCTTAGCCCATCTAAGTTACATGGCCTAACTAATTGTACGGATAAGATCGTGGCCACTAAACTGAATATGGAAACCCAAATACAAAAGTTCAAATTCAGGAAATGAAGCAACGAGAACGAGGGGTCAAAAGAATCCAAATAATAAAACATAGTTTCTTCGTTTGCAATTTGTTAAGATTGCACAAGATTGTATATATAAAAAGGAGTGAAAATTATAAAAGCATAAGCGCAAGTCGCACTCAAACAATTAGAGAAAGCTAGCTGATAAGTCATGAGCAACACGAAGATTATACAACGAATAAAACGGAGAAAGGCTCAAATTCTTTTAGCTCGTAATGTATGTATGTGCGTGCTATACCAAAAGAATGTCGGTACGTAGTTCCATTAATTTGTGTACTATGGTTTCCTCATAGCTAGTGACGATCAAGTTTGATCTCGTGTATGGAGAGGAGACGAAGTTAGTGATTTAGATTCTCTGTCCGAAAGAGAGCTCTTCACAAGTAGGAAACCTTACTTTGGGGGTTAGTAAGGGCCAATCATGTGATATTAGCAATAACAATTTAGTCTAATATTGGCCTTGGCACGTTTGTTAAATGTGTAGGACCGTCGGTGGGAGAATATAAAAATATGGGAACGTCTGAAAAGATTCGGTTCTAAGAAAGTTCTTCTCTTTAAGCTTTGGACAAAGACTCTTTTTATAAAAGATTTAACAGATCTGTGGTGATTAGCAAATTTCTTAACTAAAAGAATGGGATTTGATTGTTAAAGTAAATTAATGTGATATATTGCATTCATTATTCTCCAATGATTGTTTATTCGGGTCACCAATTATTCTGATAGAGGAAGCTACGGGAAGAGAGAATACAATAACCATTAGAATTCAGTTTATCGATATATTATCAACTTATCATCATTAATTAATCTCAAAATAAATGTGAGTTTAATTAATGTATGAGCATGAAGGGCCGTTTTTGTTTAAGCATGCATGCATTCAATCTTAAAAAAAAAAAAAAATAATAATAATTTTTGAACACTTGACTTAGCTAGCCAGACTACTTCTTTCGATTAGTGAATCTTTGTGCGAGGGAAACATAAAATCATGCAAAATGGAGGTTGATCATATGCAATAAACTTTGGCACCAAACACTTTGCTGAGCAACTGAAGTTTGTGACTCGTGACCATGAACCACAAAACGAAATACAAAACATTTGTCTACCCACCAAGTTAGCTATAGATACGTGATTATAAAATCATTGTATTGTATAATGTCAAGTAGTCAGTTAATTAATCCAAAGTGTGTTGATACGAATACGACCATACGTGGAAAGAATAGTGTAGGTAGCTTCTTCGTTGGAGTGTGAGGGCGTCGGTGATGTGCTTTGAGAAAATTTCATCACGATGAAACACGTGGCGTTCAATGATTTGATAATATCTGAGTATTTTTTGGAAAATGGAATGAAGATGGGACCCACGCAACGACAGCATTATTAATTCCGTAGATTTGGAGTTAAACTGAGCCCGGTTGCTTCCCTCGTGTTGCACGAACCACACCACGCAAATAGCAATTTTTTGTTTTTTTTTTTTGTATAATGCTAAGTTTATACCATTTCCAATTTTTTTAACTGAATTTGACAAAGATACACAAAAACAAAAACAAAAATCAAAACTAGAAAGAAATAAACAGCAGAAAAATACTAAGCCATTGATAAAAGTTTTGCTTTGGTGTATCAAAGATCTTTTGGAATTCTATTACCCTATGTTTTCTTCCGTGGCGCATGTTGATTTTGTGAAGTTGCTACGTTTCAGACTATATTTGTGTGTGGTTGGTTCTAAGTGAGGACAAAATTGGACTGTTCTTGAAACCTGATATCAAATGGGGACAATTTTGGTTGAGTTTTCCTCTCTCTCGAGTCATATCAATGGTGATACTAAATTACTTCTTATTGAGGTTATTGTTTTATTGTGGGTTAAATTGTGTTCAAACAAGTTTTGAGTAATTACTTGTGTAGTGCGTTAGCTAGCTTTTACATATTCTATCATTGTGAAATAGTGATGGTTTCATTTAATTTACTAGTATCAATACACTTTTGTAAATTAAATAGATTAAATAATTCATTTAATTTACATTCATTAATTAAATTAAATGAAATTGAAATTGATTATTTAATGAACATAATTTACTCTTATAATCCAAATATTAATTATCGTTCTTGCTTCCACTAAATTACTTTCTATCGTTTAGTGTCACGTAATCAATTATACTCGATGACAAAAACAAAACGAAAATCTGATGATATCGTCATAATCAATCACTGTTTAAATCTCAAATAGCAAAACATAATTTAAGCTTTGATTCATGAATCTATTATGAGCATCACTTTTTACAAAACAATATATATGGTGTAAATGGCACCGGCTGAATCTGGCTGAATGTGGAATCTGGCTGAATTTATTTAAGATTTTCGGCGGAATTTGGCTGAATATATTGAAATGTAAATGGTACCGGCTGAATGGAATCTGGCTGAATGTAATATATTAATTTCATTAGAAGAATAAATATAGTTGATAAGTTAACTAAAGAAACAAAGATAAATTAATAAATTTATTTATTTTTAATAATTAATAATGGAATAGTTGTTGGCAATAAAAAAAAAAAAATTATGAATGAATAATTTCTAGATGTGAAAAAATGTTTGGGATCCGTTATCCCATCCAATATATGTTCCGTTCCAATATATGTATAAATATGATACGTAATATAAGTAAGTAATTTAAAAATATAAAAATAAATGTCGGAGAAATTTTTTTTTACATATATAAGTGGATGTATGTATTTTTTAAGTATTTTTTGTCTTTTTAAAAGTATTTTTTGTTTTTCGTTCTCGTATAAAAAAAACCGCAAAGAAAACAAGTTTTTTGTTCACATGCATGTATATAATATTACGGTAACTCAAATAATAAATGTTAAATATAATATAATATTTTTTTTATAAAAATACATTACTTATTCGTATATATACTAAAGAAAAAACTTTATAATTTTTAGAATGAAATTAAAATAACATTATGTATGAAATTAAATAGCAATTACATATGAAACAAAAGAGAGAAAAAAATAAATTTTCTTAATTTAATTCTTATTACCTATAATTCTAGCTGCTTTTAAAAGTGGAATAAGCTGATTCAAATGGTACCAGCTAAAAAATAATCAGCTCAAATAAGCTGAAATTATAAATTCCACTTGTATCATTTAGAGCCATAGAGTCCTTGTTATCAACAGGTTTTGAATTGTACTTTAATAATAAATGATAAACAAAGGAACACATGTTCCCCGTTAACAACATATCAAAGTTTAAGTCACCATGCTTACTGGCACTACTAAGTTGCTTAAGTCAAACTATTTTGACTAAGTTGTCGGTCGACGGTAACAAAATGGTGTGGCCCTACATTTAAATGTCGGTGCTAGGAAAAAAAACATAAACCGGCTAAACCGGCTACCGAGAAACTCTAGAAACCTGAATCAGTGCAAAATTAATGGGTGTAGGAACTTGCACACGTGTAGGTGTCTCTTAGTGGCATATCCCTTGTTTTTATTGGTGGGGGATACTCACACTTAACAAAACACAGCTCAATCTTTAAACCTGAGTATTAATTTTGTCGACAAATCATGGACTAAACAAACACACCTTCGGCATTCATTGTTGCTACCATATGATTTTTTGCTTTGTAATACCTCCTTTTGTTCGGCAATGTCAAAACCTGGCTAATTTACATGGTTAATCATTCGATTTTTTCAACTCTCTATACAGTTTCAATTAAATCGAACTAATTTGTCCTACCGAGCGACTATTCTCGGAGAGAAGTTTGGATTAGTCTCCTTGGCTATGAATGATGAATATCATTTGCGGTTTTAAATGTGGATTTTGGCAAGAAAATTATTATGTTGTCATTCATATTTTGTCAGAAATCGTACTTATGTTCACTGGTTTGTATGAATCGTATTTGTTCTGTACGTAGTATATATACGTTTTTACAATTCGAACTACACCGCAAACTACTTTCAATTTATTACGCCCCACAAAACCGATGTTACTATTGATAGCATATTTAATAGATTTTGACATTACAACTTCTTGAGTGGTTAGATCAATATAAGAGTATTTAAGAGGTGACTATTTCACATTTTTATATATTTTTATTTTAAACTCCTTAGTCTTTCCGGTAACTATTTCATTTTTTTTTTTTTTTTAGTCTTCTCCATTTATCACCGTTTGGATTCATAGATCCTTACTAAAATTAAAAAGAGAAATTGTTAGATATACCCACTTTTCTATACCCAAAATCAAATATACCCACCTTCCTTTTCACTTAATCACCCATACCCAAAACTTTTACTATAATACCATATTACCCTCCTTTGAAAATTAGATTATTTTAATCAGTTTTCTTTTGTGATTATAGCAAAATAAAGTAGCACGTGGCCAAATTAGTGTTCGTTGAAGCCAAAACCACGCCGGAGAAGACAAGATTACGAGATGACGGCGAAGACCGTCACGATCAGCCAAATGACGATGAGAATGCGTCCGATTCGTCGGTTACCGATTTCGGATCGGAAGCGGAAATTGAACTGAGGAGGATCGAAGGGAGAGTTTCAGATCCGTTGATTGAGGATAGNGATAGGGATTAAAAGTGGTTACAAGCTTTGCATATGCAAGTTTTGGGGGCTTGTAGAGGTGATGAGAGATTGAAGCCGTTGAACAATTCAATCTTTGATTCGGATTGTAGATGGTGTTGATGTTGTATCGATATCGATGGGATTATGACTAGACAATTTACTTGAAGATCCTGCAAGTGATTCAGATAAGGTGCACGATATGATCTTTCCCTTCTCTATGTTGGTTTAGATCATCACATGTTTGGTATCTTGCCTCTTAATTAGTCTTTTCAAATGTGTCATCTATATAGTCAAATTGTTTGTCTATACTACTTATGACGAGCAATTAGGATTACGAGACTTTAGTGATCGGAGTTTTTGAATCTAATTAGCTAAATCATCTCCCTGAATTACAGTTTGTTATATTGGCTTATGATCTGAATCGCTGAATTTGCTTGTTATTTGGATACATTCTTATGTTTCGTTTGTGCCAAACTTTTGGATGATTTAGATCAGACAAAATCTTACACGTTTGGTTAGGTTCCATCTCAGGTGTATAGTGCAAACTTAATTCTTCCTCATGTAGTGTTGGCGAGTACATTTTTAAAAAGACCATAGTCTGCTTTGTGATTTCGTATAGGAGTGGGAGGCACTAGAAAACGAAACAGAGGAGAGATGATTGGCTTGGGATTAAAAACGCGTTGAGACGACTTGCTCGTGTCATGAGCAGATGAGAATGGGTGTTGGAGAAATGGAGAGGAATATAGCAAGAACTTTTTCGGGTTTGGAGAATGCTTTGAGAAGAGCTGAGACTGATGGTGAAGGAAGCAACTCGACGAGGACCACGGAGCCGTAAAAATGTAGACTGAGAAGAGATGAGTTTGTATTCGAAGAAGAGTTTGTTTGTGTTCTTGAATCCTAAGTACATGTCTTTTTTTTTTCATTTTGAATAAATGAATTGAGTATTTGATTTTTCTACTTTTACTGCTTAATTTGTCTTGCAGCGCATAATGAGGTTTTTGTCTTGAATGGTGTAAAAAAGATCACGTGAAGACTTATAAAAACACTCTCATTAATAAATTCTTTGTCTTCAAATTCTTTGACCTTCCAGATGGGTTATAGCAGCCTTATAGCCGGCTTATAGC
>OVAF01001402.1:0-22549 GCA_900406245.1 Odontarrhena argentea | reverse complement strand
ACGTGGCAGCTTCTCAGAGCTAATTGAGGAAGGGAACTCTACTTTATTATATAAGATTCGTAAATAATGCGAAAAGTGATGATGACGAAGTGGTAATGTTGAATTGAGATTCATATCCACATTTTAAAGGTACATTTTTGGCATCGGTCATTTTGGTGACTATACAGACAAATACTAATACAATAGTACAAAGGGCTTTCAACTTTGTAACTCTGTATATAAATATGAGTTATAAGAGATGCATAACTCACATTCTCACACATAAAAAAAACATCTCTATACCTCTCCACCAGCAAAATATAATGTCTCGTTTATTCATTTTTCTAAACATCTTCTTCGTTTTGATCGCAACCACCACGTCTTTAGCTGAAAACAGCCCAAAGCCGAAGCCAAGGGCAAATCAAAAGCCTCACACTTTTGTTCTTCCGGTCTCAAAAGATGTCAAAAACGGTCTCTACTACACCAAGATGACCGTCGGCCAGCCACCACTAGGGGTTGATGTAGCCGTGGACGTACAAGGCGGATCCTTATGGTTCCAATGTGAAAAGATAGGCTACAACTCAACCACCTACACCCCTATCCCCTGCGGGTCTCCCAAATGCTCACAAGAAACTGACCGTTGCCTTGATACCTGCTCTGGTCCCTATGGTCCTTCCTGTCGAAATAACACTTGTACCCCTTACCAATATATACTACCATGGCTTCCTTCCTGTTGTCGAAGATAACATCATCCTAAGCTACATGTCATCATCAGCTTCCGTGGCACACAAACTCGTAGCCAGGCTACCTCTCGCTTGCATGCCCACGAACCAGGAGACTGGTTCTTACGGGAATCTTGGACTCGGTAATAGCACTATGTCCTTTGTCAATGGCCTCGTCTCATCTTACAAGATTCCCTTTAAAGTTGCTCTATGTTTACCTTCTAAGTCTGGAAAAGATAATTCCGGATTTGTTTATATAGGCGGCGGCCCATATGTGCTGCCGCCTAATGGTAATGATTTCTCGGGATTATTAGTTTCCACTCCTCTTATTCGGGAGATAAGACAGAACATGGACGATGAATATTACATAGATGTGAAATCTATCAAAGTCAACGGAAAGACGCTCTCTTTCGATACAAAAATGTTGACTTTCAATAGGTCGGAATCCGAGGGAGGCACAAGGATCACCACCCTGACTTCTCACTCTTACTTGGAATCTTCCATTTACAAAGCTCTTGTTAAAGCCTTTGCTCGAAACGCCACAAAGGCAAAAGCCGTGGATCCATTCAGTGATTGTTTTAGCTCAGCAAGTTTTGGTGGAAAGAAGACTCCGGTGATCAGTTTGGTATTGCGAGGAGGAGTGAAATGGAATATCTATGGGTCAAACTCACTTGTGAAGGTGAACAAGTCCATTGTGTGTTTTGGGTTCAGGGATGCAGGAATAATAGTGAGAACTCCGATTGAGATTGGAGGAAGAATGTTGGAAGACCATCTAGTGGAGTTTGATCTGGAGGCCTCAAAGTTTTCTTTCACTTCTTCGCTTTTGCTTCACAATACATCTTGCAGTTACATGTGATGAGCTTTTACAAAATTCTCAATTGTTGTAACTTTCTTGTAATCTCACACTTTTGTATCCACGAAAGTTTCAAAATGATATATATTTTTGCCAATCACATTTATATATGTGAAAAACACATGCACCAGCCGGGAATCGAACCCGGTTCTGTACCGTGGCAGGGTACTATTCTACCACTAGACCACTGGTGCTAGTTGGTTCATTGCCAAACTAAACATATATAAAAGAAAAAAACTATTTAGCTTCCCTTGAATTTGGGAGGAAAAGGTTTTTGTATTTGTGGAATCTGAAATTGGCCTTGTGGACAAGTGGAATCAGCGATAATGGAGAAAGTGGTTGATCTCTACGGCGTCGGAGATGCTAATACCCAGAAGCTCTACGAAGGAGGCCACGATCTCAGCCAAATCCAAAAGGTTTCGTCTTTCTCTTCATCATTTCCGAAATTTAGATTTCGGATTCTTGAAAATCTCTGTTCGTTTTTTTGTCAGGGATTGTTCATAGGTTCAGTAGCTGAAGCGCATAACAAGGATTTGCTCAAAAGCTATAATGTCACTCATGTATTGACTGTTGCTGTTGCTCTGGCTCCTCCTTATCCTAATGAATTTGTCTATAAAGTCATCGAAGGTTGGTCGCTCTTGATTCCTAGCCAGTTTTTGAGTCTGGTTTGAATGTAACTCTGTTTTGTGTGTTTTGTGATCTTTGGTAGTTGTTGATAGGTCCGAGACCGATTTGACGGTGTATTTCGATGAGTGCTTTACCTTTATGGATCAAGCTATTGAATCTGGAGGTGGTGTTTTGGTTCATTGTTTCATGGGAATGTCTAGGAGGTGACTTTTCTTTAATCTTATCTGATATGTTTACGAGTCAATGTGAACCAATTGTATTTATGTAGTAGCTAGATCGAATCTATCGCTAGTAGCCATATAAATGTACTGAAGTTTAAGATTTCTGTGGTTGTAACCTCTGAAATATATCTATATCACAGATTACAAGTTTGTGGACAAGTTAAGAATTTTTTCGAATCCTTTAATTTAGTCGTTGTTGTCATCGAAAACAGGACGATCAGTTATTGGCAGTTAAATAGAGAACGAACTGTTTGTTATATACATGTGCTTGCACAAGCAAGTTGACAGCTTTGCGTTCTTTTTGGAAAAATCAATGTGAATTGTAATTTGGTTGTTATATTGTGATCGAAAACAGGACGATCACTTGTTAGTACTTAAGCAGGGAATTAGTTTGTTTGTTGTATAGATGTACTTGCATAAGTTGATTGTTTTGTGTGTTCTTGTTGAAGTGTGACTATAGTGGTGGCTTATCTGATGAAAAAGCATGGGATGAGTTTCTCTAAAGCTATGGAGCTTGTAAAGAGCCGACGACCTCAAGCATTGCCTAATTTTGGTTTTGTTTCTCAGCTGCAACAATTTGAAAAAACCATCAAAGGTATGATTGTCTTATTTCCGACTGTGTATACAAAGGATCCTCATTTTGTCCTTAATTATACCTCGACCATCTTAACTCGCATGTTATGTGGATAAGAACTCAACCTGACACGATGCTTCTGAATTAGTGAAACGAAAAAAGGTGGGATTTTAGGTGGATTAGAAACATAACATTTTGGAATACATGCCTAGTTAATTTTCCATGTTCGGACCGGGTTAGATGTAGGGATAGATTACATATATAACCACGGCAATGCTGATCCGAATTTCGAAAGACAAGTATCTGTTTGCAAGAAGGTGTTAGATTTTCGGTATAATCCAACACGTATTGATACAAGATATGCTTCTTCTTCCTTTGTGTTACTTTTACAGTACATGATGAGGAATCAGCTGGTAAGAAGATGGTGTCATGAATTCCGCAAAGATACTACGAACAAAGTCTCATGAACATGAGAATGAGGAGTGATAACAAAACCTTGTTGGTTTCGTGATGTGAATGATGAATTTTCTTGTGAACAAAATTGATGGTGATCTCTTTGCCATGTCTATTAAGCCAATTTGAAATAAATGAAAACGCATTTTCTCTGTTACTAGTTACTACACACTGAATATTGAATATTCTCTAGAAGGATGATGAATGGCCATGGGCTTGACATATATTATGTGTGTTATATATATCCCTATTAATAAAGTCAGATTTACATAAGATGAGCTGTCGTTCCATGATTTTGGATCAAATATTATATACATTGCTTTTATGCAACTAGGCTGAACTAGCTACATATCTTTGATCAGGCGTGANGTGAGTTTTTTTTTTTGGAAACTGATTTTTTTTTTTTTTTTTTTTGTTCTTTTTGCCTTGTGAATCATTATTGTATTACGTGATCATAGACTATGAACAAATTGAATGGGGCATGCAGCTTGCATGTCTTATCAATTGTATCATTTGCGGCTACTTACATTTTTGTTTAACTTCCACATTTTTGGGACACAGAACAAAGTACAACAATGTGGACAAATGATCTAGTGTATGTATACATAGAAACCACAACTTCATCTTTTTTTGGCTTTAAAAACCGCAACATTACTTGATAGACAATACAAGTGAATTTGTTACGCAGAGCTTAAAAACTTGTTAAAATGAAGCCTGAATTATTGTTTAACATAGCCACGGAATTTGATCCTTTCTCTTAAAAAACAAAAAAAAGAAAAAAAAATTGATATTGGTAAAATACTTTTCTGGATTGAGGAATCTTTTATTAATGAGCCGTCTAGGTAGTTGAGTGACTCATGAAGAAGCTTGGACATTTATACTCTATGCATGTTTGCTTCAATGCTTACATAAAATATTTTCTTGTAGTTGTCTAATTCATGCAAAAATATAGCATCCACACAAGACTCAGCAATAGGATTGTGGTTCCGATTAATACACAAGACGGATTTATCTGTGAAAAAATGTGACACCTAGAGCCTAGCCTTCAACCAAAATTTAGAGAAGTTATTATCAAAACCGTTAATTAAATTTAAAAATTTAAATTATCTTCAAAGTGAAAGAGATACAACCGTTAATTAAATTGATGAAAAGAAAAAAAAAACGAAGCATTGTGGAAGGAATGGATTGGTGGAATGAGATTTTTATTTTGTGATTAACATATAATATGCATTAAGCTAAAAAATATATATGATTGGCAAAAATTTGTGGAATCCCATAATCATCCCACCATTTTACCATTCCATGTATAACTAAATGTACCTTGAATGTTACTGATCTCATGCTTGTATAGAATCCTGGTTTCTGTAACACAACTTCTTTTCAAGGGCAACAATAAAACTATCATGGAATAACTTGTTTTTTTTTTCTGTAAGATGAAAAGTATGTTTTGTGAAATGAGTCTTAATTAAACCCTTTAAAAAAAAAAACCTTCCTTAAGATCCTATTAATATGAAGTGAATCTAGATCACACATTATGCTTCTAAACTCTCTTATCAACTTGGGAGAATTTAATACATTAACTTTGACTTCTAATTTGTTCATTCATAATAATAATAAGATTACTCTAATAATAATAATAAAAAATCATGCACAACCTTAAAACTTTCACGGTTTCACCAGTGATCTAAACAAAAATAAATTTACATCTGTGATTCCATTTTTTAACCATTGTTTTGGCTTTTGAGAATGACAAAAAATGTATGAGAACGCGGTAATTAATAAGAAATTAAGAAGTAAGAAGAGACACAAGGGTAGTATACGTAGAACTCGGAGTAAAAGAAGGAGGTGCAAAGGCATGTACTCTAAATATAAGAATAAAAAATAAAAATATATATAGGATATATTAAATTAATAGTAAAAGATATCACGCAGTGAATGTAAATGTAAATGTATCCAACTTCACAAACGTGACGTATCTTTGTATATGCATACCTTTCTCTACTTTGTACCTATACATATCTCTAAGTAATAAGAGAGAGAGAATATTAATAAGATGACAAAAGAATGTCACGAGACAGTGACATTGTGTATTTATGAACCCTCGAACCCAAAAAAAAAAAAAATTCTAAACCCTAACAACTTGTTGTTGCGGCTGTATAAATACCACATTGCTTCTAAGAATGTATCGAAAAAAGTGCAAACCGATCATCTTCTTCCTTTGATTGATAAGAACCCTAGAAGTGACAAGTAAAATTATTTATATATCAATCAAAGATCATGTCTCATATCGCGGTTGAGAGGAATCGAAGAAGGCAAATGAACGATCATCTTAAATCTCTTCGTTCTTTGACTCCTTGTTTCTATATCAAAAGGGTATATATATATAAATCTTTCATATTTTTTTTTTATCAATTCTTCTCTTGATCATACTCAATTTGATTTAAATCATGGTCATGGTGTTTTCTTTTATGGTTTAATGATCGTTGCTTCTCTGTTGAAGCAATTTTAAAGGGTTTAATGTTTGTTATGGGGATAATTTAACTCGATCGATCGAATAGATACTTTTATGCATGGTAACTTTCTAATATTGGATACTCCTAATTAAGTAATTTGTATTTTGTAAACACTTTATATATAAACGAATATTTTTCATTTGTTTTTTTTCTTATATGTATATAATTGCTATCATATGCAACAACTTGTATTTTCGAAAAAAATATGTATGTTTGTTAACTAGTTATAATCAAATTACACGGATGCATGCCCGAATCTATTCAAATAATTATGGTCTTGTTTCTGCCATTAGGGAGATCAAGCTTCGATAATCGGAGGTGTGATAGAGTTCATCAAGGAGCTGCAACAATTGGTGCAAGTGCTCGAGTCTAAGAAACGTAGAAAGACACTAAACCGACCATCCTTTCCTTATGATCACCAAGCACTCGAGCCATCCCTCTTAGCCGCGAGTCCCACCACCAACACAAACATCAGAGTGCCATTTAGCCGAATTGAGAATGTAATGACCACAAGTACTTTCAAGGAAGTGGGAGCATGTTGCAACTCCCCTCATGCTAATGTCGAAGCCAAGATCTCAGGCTCTAATGTTATACTAAGAGTCGTCTCTAGGCGAATCACGGGCCAGCTGGTGAGGATCATATCCGTCTTGGAGAAACTATCTTTTCAGGTTCTTCACCTCAACATTAGCAGCATGGAGGAGACTGTCTTGTACTTCTTCGTCGTCAAGGTACATATCTACATTTAGATACTAAAATATTGTTAGTATAATCACAAGAATTAAAGCAATTAAATTCATTATATGTCATAACACATAGATTGAAATGAAATTAGAGTTATATATCTATGAAACCAAACGCGGATTATGTCAACCAAAACTAATTAAGGTCTAGCGTCAATTTAGTTTCTTTGTGACCAAATTATGATTTAACTTTGTACATTGTTTCTTTACACCAAAATACGATCCGATATAAACAAGAGAAAATTAATTTACATGAATATTTTCTCAATATATTTGGTGAAAATTGAAATGTACATGCATGTGCAGATAGGACTAGAGTGTCACTTAAGCTTGGAGGAGCTCACTCTTGAAGTTCAGAAAAGCTTCGTGCCTGAAGACTGAAGTCATCGTCTCTACATAGGTACCAATAAAAAACCAAAATCATAAATGTCCTATTTCGTTACATGCATGAGCATACTTTATAGACTTTGCTAAAAGAAATAAGATCATATAAACTTAGTTATGGCTTTAACTTGTGTCCATGCATCTTGTCTTATCACTTATGTTTTACTTATACTTTGTTGTAATATTCGTATGTATTTGATCAAAGTTGTAATATTCCATAATAAATTTATCGCAAATTATGCTTCGAAATTAATATTTCTACTCTTCTAGTTCTAAATCATCTGCACATATGTGTATATTTCACACTTGGATGTTGTTTCACTAAATTAATAGGAGCGTAATGATCATTAGATCGAATCACCTATTAAATTATGCGGAGCTAACCGGATTACGCTTTTAGGCTAATTAACAACTTTATTTTGTGTACATTTGGACCTTTAATTATCAATTTCTTTGGTCAAAGAGAAATTCAATTTCTTAGAAAACCTCATTAGGTTTCTAAAGAACTAAAATTCATATTCACTTGTATAAGCGTCACAAAGAGCAACGCAAAGAAGAAACAAGAATGAATAGAACACTAGATAAAGACGATGACCCCATCTTATGAATGTAGTTGGGTCTTGTAAACCCCTCTATTTATACACCAAATATTTCACAAATGTAGAGTATTTGCACAGCTGGTCAAATATTGTTATTTTTTTTTGTCTCATATATGGCATCATGGCATGTATTTTATGAGTCATTAAGGACAAAAAAGCAAAAAAAAAAAAAATTATATGGTCAAAGTCATAGTTAAAGGGGGAAAAAGGAGGATAATATATTCTGTATGTAGACAAAGTTATAATTAGAAGAAGAAAAAAAGAATTTTTTTGCCAACTTGTATTTTCATTAATTTAAGCAACACAGTTTACAATCAAGATACACGATCATTACAAAGCAACTCCCGAAGAAACTCAATCAATATAGACGATCAATATTCTATATGTATAAAAAGAAATTATACTTAAGAAAAAAAAATGTTGACTTAATCCATATATCTTATCACGTATATATGTTTTACTAATTATTAGATCAAATTAAAGAAAATATCATACTTTTTATTATTTAACTGAAACCTTTTGGAAATTTTGATACATATGTTTTTGTTGGAATACGAATCATTACCATGGGTAACATTTTTCTTCGCCTGTTACTCTACATGGACCACTAGTTTTTATAAGCCAAAAACAAGGATCGTTTGAACAAAGTTTTCCATCCCTACTAGCTTTAAAAATAGTGAACCATTTTGACTGATTTTGCCATTGGAATTGACAATTGACTCGATTCGTACCAAAGATATCCCAAGATGCTTTAAATTCATAATAGCTGCCATAGGCTACAGTTTGTTCTCCAAGATCTTGGTCCTTTGATTTGCAGTGTACCTTCAATTGAATATTTTGACCAATCTCATTAACGATATCCACTTTTATCTTCGCCCAATCTAAAGCATCACAAAGAGTACCAAAAAGAAGAAACAAGAATACAACACTAAATAATGAAGATGAACCCATCTTATGAATATTTTATAAGTACTGTATGATGAAATTAAATCTTAGTATCCCCTCTATTTATACTTCACAAATGAAAAGGAAAGTCATTGTTGGCCAAATAATGTTTTTTTTTTTTGTCTTTTACATATATGGTATCATAATATTTATTGTATTTATACTCCAACTATTTCACAAATGTGGAAAGATTTTGGTCAAACATTGTCTTTTTTGTCTCATATATGGAATCATGGCAGNTTTTGAGTTATGGGGAAAAAAAAAAAAAAAAAAAAAAGAGGAGGAAAATGTATTCTGTTAAGTAGTCAAAGTTTTGGTTAGAAGGGGGAAAAAAGAGGATAATATATTCTGTAATCTGTATGTAGACAAATTTATAATTAGAAGAAGAAAAAAGAAAAAGAAAAAAAAAACTATATGTATAAAAAGAATTATAATTAGAAAACAAAAATGTTGACTATTTCAAAAGATGCATAACATTAATTAGGGGCTACTTAGATTTTTGTGACCCACATTATTCTTTAACTTGTATCGTTCTTATCTTATCACTTATGTTTTACTAATTATACTTTGCTGTAATATTTTTTTTTTTTTAATAAATATATTTTATTTATCTTTTTTAATAAATATACTTTGCTGTAATATTTATACTCGAACAAAATTGTAATTTTACATAATGAATCATCACAAGTTAAGTTATGCTCCAAATCTAATACTTCTGAACCATCTGCATGCATGTATGTGTATATTTCACAATTGAATTTTATCTCATTAAATTGGTAGGAGTTTAATCATAAATTAGTCAAACCGCAAAGTATAAATGTATTTCCTTAACTTAGACATTTCTTGAACGATGTCTCACCATTTCAGGTCCGGTCTATCTTTTTTTATATGTCTTTATCGGATCGAACTAGTGCTCACAGCTTAAAATGTAAAACTAGAATTTGGATTGTGGAAGGCTAATTAACAACTCTGACTTCAGTTGATCGAGCCTTTAGTGAGTTATTTGGTCGGAGTTTATTTTGAGTTTATATATAAGAGTGTATATATAACTAAGTCGGATTTGATTTGATTAGGCTCATAAGCATAAATACTAATAGAAAACTAAAAGATTAGAAAGAAGGTGTCAAAGAAAAAAAAAACTCAGATAAAGAATCTAATCTCATGATTTCTAGGCCGAAACACAAATTCATGTGCTATCATAATTCATAAACAACGAATGATCAAATTCAACGCATATCAACATGTATTTAATTATATCAAAATAAAGAATATATAATACTTTAATTATTTAACTGAAACTTTTTTCAAATTTTGATACAAATGGGTTTTCTTTTAATATTAATCATTTCCATGGGAAACATTGTTCTTTGCCCGTTACTCTACATGGACCAGTAGATTTTATTAGCCAAACACAAGCAGTGTATCGACATATTTCTCTATCCCTGTTAGCCACCATAATTCCAAACCATTTTGACTGATTTTTCCATTTGAAATTACAATTGAACCGAGTCGTACCAAACAAATTAAAAGTTGATTTAAATTCATAATAGCTGCCATAGGCTACAGTTTGTTCTCCAAGATCTTTGCCCTTTGATTTGCAGTGTAGCTTCAACTTAATATTTGGACCAATCTGGTTAACTATATCCACTTGTATTTTCCCCCAATCAAAAGCATCACAAAGAGTACCAAAAAGAAGAAACAAGAATACAACACTAAATAATGAAGATGAACTCATCTTATGAATTTTTTAAGGATATGATGAAATTAAATCTAAGTATCCCCTCTATTTATGCTTCAAAAAATGAATAGGAGAAAGTCATCGATGGTCAAATGGTATTTTTGACATATTGTATGAGTATGAGTAAGGAAACAAAAAGGAGGAAGATATATATTATATACTTAACTAATTAATTACAATTATAAAAAGAAAAAAAATAGTTGACTATTGAATTTTGGATAAATGATAAATTTTGGCCAGATTTCTGATAGGAATGAAGTCTAAAAACAATTTAGTAAGGTGGGTTAGTTTACTTAATTCTAAGTATATGAATCAATTAGATTGTAATAATAATATTCATGGTTCATCAACATTAGTTGCATTCAATATTATTGCATTAGCCATTCTCACTCCCATAAGGACAAAGGGATCCTAATGTTAAACGAAAAATAAGAAAGATTTCAAATTAAGCTCCTACTACTTACTCCAATTTAACCTCAATTTGAGAAACTTCTACATAAACCAAACTAAAGAAATTTAAGGCTCACAGATTTGGCTACCAATCCTGAGTGGGTTGCTCATTTGGATTTTGCATACTATCTCCACAAATTGTTCGCCAACGATTTCCACTTGTTCATTCTAGTTTTAGCCCATTAATGAAAAGGCCCAAATCTCAGTAGAATGAGCATCTTCTGATTTATTATTAATTAATACAAAAAAAACTAACTAAATGAACTCCATAAGTAGAAGAAATACGAGCACACTTTATAAGTTTTCAAAGACTGGCACTGGGTCTTGAAATATTCTAACTGCATTATTAAAATGTATTAAAAAAATTTAATTAACTGTCGGTCTAAAAATATATATAGCATACGACTCTTGAAAACTTACGAAGAAAAATTGACCTAGAAAATACAATATTTATCCTCAACTCTAGTGATAAATCGGACGGCTAAGATCTAGAATTTTTACAATGATGGGTCCCACGGTCATCCCAAAAGTCTTGGATCGAACGGCTCAGATTCATAGTATATTATTATAGACTGTACTAATTATTTGTAATCAATCCAAGTTCAAAGTTAATCAAATTTATAACACCAAAATTGTTAACTAAAGATCAATCCGGCAAACGAATTTACAAGTAGAAAAAGGGAGATTCCAAATTGGCACCAATAATAACTTACTTTAGAAAAGTACCTTTACATAATTACATGTATCACATTATTCCTTAAACTAGTGCGTGATAAATATTAAATATTCTCACACGGATCTTCTTCTTAACTTTGTCAACGTGAGGATCGAATATAAACACAACACAGTTTATACGTTTTCAAATACTTAATGTGTAGCTATTTTAAGAGTGGTGGTACTCGAATAATATCACGTCATGAAACTTTTAGTACCAATTTTTGTAGTTGTAAGTATAAGGTTTGGAACTTTACATTTCGATCGACGGCTAAGATCTAGAGTTTTGACACCGGTGTGTCCCATGGAAATATCCAAAGGCTGAGATTCATAGTTTGTGTAGTACTAGCTAGTAGTTGAATCATTTGGGTTTATTGAATTTAATGAAACAATGTTGATGAGATATTTGGTCGTGGCGATCTCTTTCAGAAAAAGGTTAAAAAGGTGAAATCGAAAAGTTGGGTCCCAAAAGAGAGAAAGTAGGAAAAGGATGGGTTGTTTTGTCAAATAGACAAATAACCGAAGAGAGTTGGAGGATAGTGTTAGAACCACAGCCAAACAACAAAAGATGAACAAATGTCGGATCTCGAGCTGCTCGCACACTTTGTCGCATCTCTCTTTTATTAATTTGTCTTCACTTTTCAACTAATTTAATTGCTGAAAACGTAATAATAGCAAACTACTGAAATTAAAATAAATAAAAAATCTGTTGAAACAACAAGAATATCTGTTTTGAAAGTTCTCTATTTTTTGTCTTCAAGTGGCTCCTAAGTTCATAATATATATTCGAGTACATAATTAATTACTTCAATGGATTTTTCATTTTTCAAAATTCTCCATTAGAAAATACATATCTTGCAATATATATTAGCTGAGAGCTAAACTATGTCAAAGCTGAGCCATTGACATTTAGACAATTTATTGATTAAAATAACTTAAATATTGTTTTATCTTTGAAATATATACTAGCTATATGAGTTAATAACTTAATATATGACTTATAATTTTATTTTTAAAAACTTCAATATTTTAATTAGTAAAAAAGTTTTACTGTAACATCTGAGTTTCATTGATGCAGTGGATTTTTTTTGCCCCCAATATGTTGAACAGAATTTCATATCTTGAGAGGTTGATAAAAAAAAAGAGTTGAGAATCAAAATAGGCATATGTATTTAATTATTTTTTATGCATCATCGTGCATGTATTAATACTAATTAGAAAATAAGTCTAGGCGAAAGAAATAGATTCATGTATGAAAAAGTATGTAAGAGAAAAGGAAATTGTTAAGTAATAAGCAGAATCTAGGTAAATCCAAGGCAAAATTACCGAGCTTGCCACTTTTGCGTTATACTCTTTTAATTTTGCCATTAAGTTTTCCCAATGCCATATCCAACAACATTACTCACTGTGGAGGACGAAAACACCCTTTCAGTTGCATCAATTTACACCAAACTTTGTGACCGTGTTTAAGCATGACGTCAACGCCCCACAAATGAGATCGGGAAGGTGATGAGTGTCGATGTTGACTCTGCCATCACCGGCAATATGGGAAGAGCTATTTTACGACGCGAATATAAGAGAGACAGTGTGGTGTTGAGATCTGGAACCGATGATAAGGCGAATAGCTGTTCCGGCAGTGTGGAATTGACTTCATGACCACAACCTGCATATGAGGACCCACGGAAGAGAACTCAGTCCAAATTGCGATGAACAAGCTCCTATTAATGTCTGAACGGCGGAGGAGATGAAATTAGGCGATAGTCAGAAAGAAACAACACGGGAGAGAATTACATATTTAACAATTAACAAACATCTGATTCAATTGCGTCTGATTTGGGATGAACAGCCAGGAAGCAAATAAAAAACCCTACAATTTGGGACTGAATCACTTCCGGAGATGAAACAATCGTATAGCAGAGATGAAAGACAATGACGTCATATTAAGTGAGGGCATAAAGGTAAATATACATGTGGGTAATGGCACAATTAAAAGTCAATTGCCGTGAATGGCAACGTATAAAAGTTATACTTTTTTTGATGGCTTTTTTATAATTAAAAGACAACAAAAAAATCTGTATTACTAAAGTTTGTAAAATGTTTTTTTAGAAAGAACACAAAAGATAGAAGATCACAGTTCTGAAACAATTCTTCCATAGCTTCTCTGAAGCTACACACCACTTAGCTCTGCCACATTAGCCTTGCATTTAATCCCCTCAACTATTCTCTCTAGGCCCATCATCATCAATTATCATCATCATCATCATCATGAATGACCATGACCATAAAAATATGCATGGTAATATAATAATACATCTTCTTCTCTTTACTTTCTAAAGGTGTAAATGGGAGAGTGAATAAATGGGAGAGTGAATGAGTAGAGCTTTCACCCTTGTTTTCTTTTATTAAAATATAAGTGGTTTATCAAAAACCCACTCAAATATATTTTGATTTGTTTTGTTCATCTGACCTATTTGATTTGTTAGACTCGTACTCCCTCCGTTCCACAAAGATGATTTTTCAAGGAAAAAATTACGTTCCATAAAGATGGATTTTTTCACGTTCCAATGCATAATTGGTAATTCCAAAACGTAATAATTGCGTTTTAAGCAACACTATTGGTTTGGATTTATTGAAAAAAGTGAAATACCAAAAAACTGTGTACTATTAATTGTTTTTTTAATATGTGTGAAATCCCTCGGAAAATTATTTTTATGGAACGGAGGGAGTACTATTTTATTCGCTTTTCCATTCGTAGCCTTAATTTTTTAAGTAGCTCGAGTGGTAGTTTGACAAAAAAGAAAACAAAAGAGAAAGAATAAGCTTTATGGTTAATAATAGATTCTTCAAAGACCATCAATCAAATATCACATAGACATTTGGGTTAGTACTATTACGCATGATTTTTCTTTTGAACTTGTGTGGATAAAAGTCTTATGATATCAACAATTGATTTGGTTGCAATAGTGATCGAGAACCAAATACCAAAACCGGTCCCATACACTTACAGAGACCAGTAACGATATCCATCGGTTGTGGGATTGATGATTGAGATTGGTGACCAATCCTAATCGTATGTACTAGGAATAGACTTATTTATATATGATTACGACCCAATTTTTGTTTTGTTTACAAATTAATTATGAGTGGTTATATTCAGATTATTATTTTAACTTCCTTGTTTTTCTTCCTTTTTATGACTTTTGAATTTAAATGCAACCAATCTGCTGACTTTTTTTTACTCATCCTTTTTTTCCTCTTAAAATCGATGACAAGCATAAAAAGAATACTTTTTCCTTAAAAATAAAATTTTGGATTTTTGGAACTAACAACAACAACAAGAAATCAAAAGCAAGATCCAAATATAGTGGAGGAAATGGATCTTTAATAGTATTAATGGTCCATGGGACACACAGCACAACCCGAATATCATTAAGACTCTCCGTATCCTCTTTTGTTTATACGATTCTTGTATATATAGAATAATACTAAGATTAGCAAAAAAGTATGAATATTCATAGGTAATAATGATTTGGTATCTACCGAATTTGTTCATACCAATTCCGTATATTCATAACTAATTATAGAACAATTAGGTAGCACATTTAAAAGTCACATGGAAGGAGAAAGACCAACTTCAGTACAATTTAAATTTATAGACCAAAGTACGTTCAAATTTTATATTAAAATTCTATAAAACTTACTTAAACCAAAAAAAAAGAAAAGAAAAAACACTCTAAAACTTAGGATTGTTGATCCATGGAATACACAACTAATAAAAGTTTTATTAGATTTACTTATACCATCATCTCACATAATGTCGCAGCTTGACGTGTTCTCATCGCTAAAGGCATGAGAGTATTGATCATTCCCATGGGGACACGGATAAGGATACGGGTATGGATACGGATTCGGATATTGCTGCGGACTTGGTGGCATATAGTTAACCGCTGGTGGTGGTCTTGCGTACATCATTGGTTGGAATCGCTCGTTTCCCATGGCTCGTTGTTGGTTCATAACCGCGGCTAAATACTGTTGTTGTTGCTGCTGCTGTTGCATTTGCATTGGGTCTGGCCCGGCTCCTTGGGAGTAACCCGGTGGTGCACCGCCTGGACTGCCAGCCGGTAATCCTTGAACCGCCGGGATATTCCCCATGGGACCACCCATACCCATAGGCATGCTCATGTTCGGAGGCCCACCGCCTCCCATGGGGCGGAAACCAGCAGGAAGTCCTCCTCCCGGCATAGGCCCACCTCCACCGTTACCCTTTTTTCCGCCATTTGGACCGCCGCCGCCACCTCCACCGCCATTTTTACCGTCCTGTGGGCCGCTATTTTTACCGCCGTTCTTGCCTCCACCTTGGTTTTGATTTCCTCCATTCCCACCGCCGCCACCACCACCACCACCCTTGCCGCCACCGCCACCACCCTTGCCGCCGCCGCCTCCACCGCCGGGAACCCCCTTACCGCCGTTTTTAGCTCCTCCACCGCCAAGATTAGCATTTTTTTGAGCATTCATCATCATCATCTGCTGAGCATTAGGAGGCATCATCATGTTCCCCTTCATCTTATTACCCGAAGGAGGGAGATCATCGAACTCATCATCATAAAAGTCATCTTCATCATCATCAGTAAACTCATCATCAAACTCGTCATCAGTAAAATCACCATCATCATCATCCTCAGGTACATCGAACTTCACACCTTTCTGATTTTGATTCTTGTTCACCGGAACAGAGCCTTTCGTATCCTTCAACTGAGGAGGCATCTTCATATCTTGAAACCCTTTCATCTTCTGAATCTGTTGAAGCTGCTGAATCTGTTGCGGATTCAGCTGCTGGCCCATCTTCGGCCCATTACTATTACCTCCTCCGCCACCACCACCACCACCGCCACCACCGTTCTTGGGGGCTTTATTGTTCTTTCCGCCACCGCCTTTTCCGTTATCAATCTGCATTCCTTTAAGCTGATTGGCCAATTGGGACTGATTTTGATTGTTGTTACCCTTTGGAGCTCCCCAGATTTCGGCATGTTTACCAGATTTAGCGAGCTTCTTGATCAGAACCGAAGGATCTACACTTCCAGTGACAGTCACTTTCCCTTGCTCTGCATCAATCTTGGTAGTGAAAACACCTGAGTTTTTTTTGAGACAGAACACAAATTAGATACAAGACTTTTGGTCAACAATCTTTAGATAGATTCTAAGACTTCAAGAAAAAGTCAAAAGAAGAGATCTACCTTCAATTTTTTGCAAGATTTTCTTGACTTTCTGCTTACAACCATCACAGTGTATGTTCACTTTAAGAACACAAGTCTACAAAAACAAAGATTCTCAGATTCAGTCAAGAGAAGATACTGAAGATACTTTAAGAAGACAGAGTCTACAAGAACAAACCTGGATCTTCATCAACTCTTCTTTACTCATTTTTGGTCTACTTTAATATCAGATCTGAGACTACTTCTCTAGTACTTTCAGCTTCAATCTGAACAATATACAAACCCACAAGATGTTATTTCTCAACACAATCCAAAGACACAAGCTAGAGAACACATCATTGCATATCTCTATATTTAAGAAAGATAAAGTTTTTAACTTCAGAACAACAAAGAAACAGAGGAGGTAGTAGAGAGAAAGAAACAGAGAATGAGAGAAGTACTTTTGAAAGAAGGCAAAGAAGAAGGAAGAAAGTTTGAGACTTTACAGTAAGTAAGTTGGTGACCATTAACTTCTCCACTTCATCTTTTTCAGAGTCAGAGAAAGAGAGAGAGAAGTAAAGTCGCTGCTTCAATTTATTAGCAGAAAGTAGTGAACAATATTTTCTTATTTTAGCTTAAAGTTTTACACAATATTTCTTCTAACAAATTCAATTCTTGTCAGTCTATTTATTATAAACTTTATATCATTCATGAAATATTATCAGATTAATATGTGAAAACAAACAGAGATAAAATAAATGAAGGAGGTAGACTTCAAAATTAGTTGAGGAAAAAAAAAATCAAATTTCTCAAATTGATATCCAAGAAAAATGTTCACAATTCAGTTTTTGTTAATTTCCCACAGTATAATATTAACTTTTAAATCTCAGAAAAAATTACAGTTTCAAAGAAAAATTCTTGAATCATTCAATTGACAGATAAAAATATATATTTTTTAACAAACATATCTACAGGATAAAAGACTTGATTAGGCATATAGACGATAACATATTTAGCTATAGAAAGTATTATAATAATAAGGAAAAAGCGAGTGGGGTTGGGTTATAATTCTTTTTAATGATGAATGCCTCGTATTTCATAAACTATAGTGGTGAACATAATCACGTTTTCGGCCAGATCTCTATAAGTTCCCCTATTTAAAAATAAAAAATGTAAATACACCATTTGCATTTTTAATATTATAAAAAATATACGTTCCACAATATAATTTTTCTTTTACCCATTTACTATCATCACTTGTTGTTTTTAAAGCCTAAACATAACATAAAACACAACTCTATTGCCTATCCTTATCTTTCCTTTTTAGTTTATAATAATAACATAATTTCCCCAAAGCTTTTGATAATTATTAATTAAGAAATACACCTTTTCATTTTTTTGTAGAAAAAGAAGAATACAACAATGGTTTTCTTGGTGAGGGACATACTTTGATTAATTTATTCAATCATTCATCTCTAATTATAATATATAAGATTTCATATTAATTCTACTCAGATTTCCAGTTCTTGAAATGACGGTGAACCAATAATTGAACCTTAAGAAGAATAATTTACACATTTAGAAAGTTCCAAAGAAATAAAGTATATATAGGATTGGTTAAATTAAAAACCTGCCATGTTGTAGATGAAATAATTGACATTTGTCGTTTGAGGTTCTTGCCTAATTTTGATAGCTGTTGGTCACATGAGTCTTCTCTAGTCTCTCTACACACATCATCTTCTTCACAAAATGACATTAATTCCTCTAAGCTATTTTTTTTGTCCGATTCTCTACCTCGTGTCATCATTTTTTTTTCTGTTCTTCTTTTGGATTCGTTTCTTGATTTTTAGCATTTTGGGAAAGTGAATTATTGTACGTTTTGGACTTAAAAAGGTAATAATTCTCATGGACGTCACTGTTGATAACATGTCGTTTTAAAGTCAATTAAATGTTACATGCTGCACTACGAATTATTATCAATTAAATGTTTTATGCATTATATGAGACACTAAGAATTTGTACTATATTGTATGTGAACAGTTAATATATATATATATCATCTAAAATAGAGATAAAAAATTACTGCTTTGTATTTTTTATTATTTTGCCTTCATTAAAGATTTAAGAGATTAAAATCTGTAGTAGTTGCTAAGATTAGATTAGCTAACAAATCGTATATAATAATTATCTAGTTCAATTTTAAAGATGCGACCAACAATAACAGATCAAATAAAGACTTTTCTCATTTCAAAAGTTTTACACATTCTGACAAAAAAAAATTGAAAAGACTTTTTTTTTTTTTTTTTTCATAAAGTGGCTTTTTTAATTTTACTTTTTAAGCTTAGTTTTAGTGGGAAACAATCTTTTTCCTCTGCCAGCTTTATCTACTGTGGATGTTTTAAATTATAGCCTCCATAGGCTAAAAAGCAAGATTGGTTCTCTTCTTTTTTTAACCTCAGCTGTTTTTTTATATCATTCTCTTTTCTTTCAAAATTCTGTACATACCAATGTCTCCATGTTCTCTAATAATTTGACTTTATTTTTTTTTATATTTTTTTTTTGAAAAACATAATTTGACTTTATAAAAAGAGAATGTTAAAAGATAACAGAGAGGAAGATAGAAGATAATATAGCCAAGAAACATTGTAGATGTTAATTTATGGATTTGGTTTCTTCTTAAGACGTGAAACATTCACTTTTGAACCAAATAGAGTCCCTGAAATCTAATAACCAAATTTGATTACAACAAAAGCATTCAACTACACACACATAAGAAATTATCCAAGATAAGATAAAATGTATGTTTTTGCTAGCACATTACTCATTAGCTATACGTATACCTTATGCTTATATGTATCTTCCAAATACAAAGCTTTAGACCATACAAATCTATTATATGCGGTATGAAGTAACACAACGATGATAATCGGAAATACAGATTGAGATATGGATAAATAGGTGAAAAGAAGAAAGAATCAAGAATGGTGTTTAAGTAAAGAGTGAGCCTTTACTTATTAGTGTTGTTCATGCTGATCTCTAAGAGCTCTTCGATGGGTTGTCGGCAAATTGGACATTTGTTGGATTGAAGCCTCAATTCTTTCGCACACTGGCTACACATGCACTGCAAAGACGAACATATATCAGAGTTAAGCCACTAATACGATCTTCTCTTAAAACTGATTAGTCATAAGGGATTAATTAGAGAGATCAATACGCATTGTAGGTTGGTTTTTAGGTGTTAAAAAAAAAAAAAGTTGAGAAAGTTATGAATTTAAACGGTTTTGAGTGAATCCAGTGCATTATATTAATGTTGGTACTATCATTAATCAGGCGGAAATCGCAATGGGATTCACAAGATGAACTGCAAAATAATGAAACCAAAAGAAATAGATTGAGAAAGTTTTACCAAATGCCTGCAAGGGAGTACAGCTGTGTCCTTTGCCTCAGTCATGCAGATCACACATTCTTTACCCAAGCCACTGTCCTCCAAGCCCGAGGATGCATCTTGAGTATTCGAGCCATACAACTCACGAAGTTCATATCGAACTCCTTCGATCCAAAGAATCTGCTTCATGACTTTCACTTTGAAATAACCATCGTTACCCTTCTCAAGAACCGCTTGTGTGACTTGCTTATGAACTGATGATTGCTCTAAAATAGAATCTGGAGAGGTTAATGTCTCAGCTGATATGACAAGTGGGTACACATCTTCTTCTAAAGGTTTTGACAGATCGTCAAGAGCGAAAAAGCTCAGGTCGTTTCCTGTCCCTGGAGGCTGTACAAACTTCTGTCCGGGACCTTTTCGAAAAGGGAATCTCATCGGTGAATAAACCTCTGGAAACTGCGGGACAAATGTGCAGTTTGGTCCTTCCTTTGCAAAGAAGGTAACAGTGAAACTGAAAACAAATTGAGAACACAATGAGAAGTCTCTCTACATAATCTTATCATTGATCAATACAAACCATATAGCTGAGGCTGATCCAAAGTCTTAAGAAAGATAGGATTAGTGTATCACGTTTCTGATCTAAATTTGGTTGGGCTTAACACAAAACCTTCTAGATCAAGCCTTGTGCTCGATTATACACAATGTACAGAAACCCATCAAGCAAATCATGTCAAGCTTGAACCTTTTCTACCAGAGATACTGATTCTAGATGGTTAAAGATCTCGCCTTTAATAATTCTCACATCCTAAATTTGCCAATTGCATCCCCCAATTATGGCTCTAAACATCACAAACTCAATCACATTTCACGCAATTATCGTGAATCAAACCTGATTACAGAAGGGTTAAAGCCAGATCGGAGAATACAATATTACCTGCCGTCGAAAACAGCATCAAAGACGAAGGAAACTAGATGGTGACCAGGAACAAACTCGTCGACTTGGAGCCTCACTGTATCTCTATGCACGTTGACGTCATTCCTCACCTTCTTCGCGTTCTGATTCTCTACCAACGGCGGTGGAAGCGGTTGCGTTAGCGGCTGAGGCGGACAGACAAATCCAGGTCTCACCGTTGGTCCCCAAAAATTTGGCTGAGGGTTGGTGAAATACTGAGGAGGTGGTTGAGGGTAGTAATGGTAATGACCATAGGAACAAGAGTTGATCTGTGGTGGTAGATGGTAAGTGGAGTAGTTGTAGTCATAATGCGGCGGAGGAGGAGGAGGGTCGAGGTAATAATAAGGCGGAGGAGGAGGAGGAGGATAGTGGTGGAGGAGACTCAGACGACGGTTGTTGTTGTTGTTGTTATCTCGTGTTCTGTTGATGCTAAAGGAGATCCCCATTGTGGAGGTTGACAGTTGGAAGAAAGAGACAAGACATAAAAGCAGAACAGAGGAAGAAGCAGAGTGTAGAAGAAGAAGATTTGGTCTGTGAGTAAAAAGTTAAGAGATGTGTTGTTCAAGTTTCGGTCATTCTTTTTGACTTTTTTTACTTTTTAAACCGGGCATCAAAACTTGTCTTTTCGTTTCCGGTTAAGTTTTTGGTTTAGAAGTCAAATTTAAACTCGGTTTGCTATGATCTTATTAGACTAGTTTTACTGTGACATATATTTCTACTTTTCCTAAATTTGGATCATACATTTATATTCAGTTTTACTCATAGTCTTTTATAGGAAAAATAATAAAGTGTAATAGTTTTTATAAGAAAATGGTTAGGTTTTCACTTTTCAATTTTCTTCATAACTTTGACTTTATATATTTCCCACCTAATGTCACTTACCGTGCATTATAAACTACTCAAAAGTCAGGTCTACAACTATATATTAGAGACTACAGTGACAAATATTTTTCTACCTTAAAGGTATAAAGATCTCATCATCAAAGCATAATGGTCCACTTCACTGTTTTTTTCGTTTAGTTGATATAACCGAAAGTCTATATTACATCATAATATTGGATACCATATGACACAGTTGAATTAATTTTATATAGTGGACTACCAAAGTGGAGAGGATCAAAGGTAAGGGGGTCATTATTTTGCTTGCCATCAAAGCACCTCATGATACACAGAGTTTTACTCTAGAATCTACTGCAAGTGCACAGCAAGTGATTGTAGTATTTTAGGGATCGAATCCACGAGAACCAAGAGTTACACTGTAAATCTTAAGACCTAAATCAAGCTAAAACGATGATATGATTGTGATGATTGTAAGCAAATGAAATAACTAAAAGACAATGTAAATTCAATAAGAGAAAACGCTAGGATCAGGGCAATTCGCAGGAATGAGAATCAGGAATCAGACAACTATTCAGGATTGATTAAGCACGGTCTAGAACTCAAACATAAATGTCTAATCAATCCACTTCCGTGGTATCAATTACTATCCTTAGCAATCCAGATATCTA